>VSMD01078177.1:0-93086 GCA_008750895.1 Mirza zaza | reverse complement strand
GGGTGTGTGAGAGAGAGATGGGGGAGGGGAACACATTAGGTCTGTAGGATAGATGACAAAGCAATTTTGGCACTTAGGCCAAACAGCCAAAATTTACCCTCAATCCAGCCTAGGCACACAGAAGTTGGAGGATGAGCAGCCCATTGCAAAAAGGCCCCCTGGGGCCCGTGGCTGCTATGCCCTTGCTATTGGGGGTTCCCATTTCATCCACCTTGAACTTTTTAAATTCAGGGCTTGAAGGCCATCCCCACCCCCTCCCAGCTGAGGACATGGGTGGTGGTGCCCTGGCGATTCCTCTGGCTCTACGTGACATCTCTTCTGCCCGTTCCTCTGTCACTAAGGCGTGCCCAGGTTTCCAGATCTCTGAAGAGCCAGTGTCTCCCTGAGCAGCCTGAGCACTTACCAGTCCCTGTTGGTCTCTGGGGCTGGCCTTGGGACTCCCCACACCAGAACCAGTACTCGGGCGGTCCTGAGAAGGGTCTGCCCGGGCCTGCCGTCCTCAGTTTCCAGCCTTGCCCCTCCTCCCACCCTGGACCCACCAGGATGGGGACAGAGGCCATTTCTCTTTTGCCCACCTTTAAAGGCCAGTGTGGCCAGGACAGGGAAGAAGGAACCCTGTTTGGAGTCACCACACTCCTCCAGAGGCAGTTCGCCCCGGCGTGGCTGAGCCCCTGGACCTTGACATCAGGATGAATTGGAGTTCAAGCCTCGTCCCTTGCAGGTACCGCAGAAGCTGTGTGGCCAAGTGACTCAACGTCTGTGTGCCTCGATTGATTTTCCCCTCTGTAAAATGGGCAGAAAACTCAGAGTTATTTGAGGAGTAAATGAACTTATACGTGTAAAAGCATTTTGCACATAGTAAGTGCTTACAAAAGAAAGGAGATTTAGTATTATTATTCCATTAAATAATACTGCGTGTCTCTTTTTTTCTTCCGAAGAGCTTGCATGTCTATGTTCTCATTGCGTCCTTATGACAACCCCGTGAAGTAGGGTAGTTTTTCTTGGATCTGGTTTATCCATGCAGCAGCTAAGATGCAGTGAAGTGTGATGACATGCCCAAGGCCACTCAACAGAGCAGCGGGGGCACTGAGGCCTGACCCTTGGGTCCCAGGAGGGCCCTGGCTATGTTAGGTGTGTCCTAGTGTGGCTCACGTAGCAGGCATGACAGCAGTTTGTCCCTCTGCCTCTGCCCCTCTGGTTCCCCTCTCCCCCTCCCTCTCCTTCCCCAGGTGTCCTGACTTCCCAGGGAGGGAGGACCTCCTTGGGTGCCGGCAGGGGGTGACTCCACCTCTCCAGCCAGTGGCAGGGCTCCATGCCATTGCCAGCAGCATCTTGGCAGATGAAGGTTGCATCAGTGAGCAGTAATTGAAATGCAAAATAACATTTTGATCGAGCCAGCAGGCTGTTTATTTATCAGATCAATAGTCAAAATGCCCCATCTGGAGAAGCCAGTGTGATAAGTGACAGTATTGCCAAGGGCAACCCTGGTGACTCAGCCCCCTCCCCCAGTGGCCCAGATTGGGGGCAGAGAACATGGGACCTGGGAGTGCTCCCCACCTCTGCTTCTCCCTCCCAGAGTGCGGACGCACACCCCGCCTGCTTCATTTTCTTCTTCTACTCAGTTACAAGGAGACGGAACTCTGTGTTGTCAGGTGCTGCCCGTGTTGTGGCTGACGGCACCTGTACCCGAGAGAGCTGAGATAATAACGGCTCACGTTTATTGAGCACTTACTATGTGCAGATGCTGCTGTTGATGTTTTACATCTCTTGTATCATTTAATTCTCAGAAAAATTCTACAAGATAAGTATTTTTTAGAGTACCCATTTTGCAGATGAGGAAGCTGAGGCCTGGAGAGGTTCAGCAGCTGGTTGCACGATCAGTGACAAAGCCGGCATTCAAATCCAGGTGATCTGGGCCCAGACCCCCCCCACTACCGTGCACAGGTCCTATCAGTCTTCTCTCTCAAGGGCGGGGGGCAGTGGACTGTCTTCACTTACACAGTGGGGTTCTGGCTCTGTTGTCAGCCTTTTCCCAACCCTGCTTCCCACAGGTTTTCCTGAATGACATTGATTTTGTGTTAAAATATATTTTCTAGCATTTTGAAACCAGGTATCTCAATGAGCGGCTCTCAGCCTCTTGCCTGTCTAAGTTGCCTGCCCGACACATTACATGGTTGTGGGTGCTTTTAAAAACAAGTAAAACCAGAAAGTAAGAAAAATGCATACATCCTTTGTGAAGTCTTTAAACCAGGTTCATCAGAATGTGATTAGAACTGATTGCAAGTTGGACCATTTAGGTTCTCTCATGGGGACCTTCGTCGGACCCTGGCCCTGTGGGTTCCGGGGTGGCTGGCTCCCTTCTCAGACGCTGGTCCTGTCCTGCCACTCAGCTGTGTGACTGTCACATCCCAAGGGGTGCAGGCCTCGGGGACTGTGTACTGTTGGTTTGACGAGGCTCCTCACATCCCACCCAATCCTCAGACCTTATTCATTTGTGCATTCCACAGATATTTATTGAGCACCTACTGTGTGCCTGTCAGGGTTCTAGACACTAGAGCAGAGCAGAAAACAAAGTCCCTGCCCTCATGTGTGGGGAGGGCAAAGACTGGTGTGGGGACATGACCAGTATAGTCAAGAAACTGCCAGGGGCCAGTGTGGCTGGGGTGGAGTGACTGACATAGGTGATAGGGCCAGATCTCGGAGGCCGTCTGAGCTGCGGTAAGGACCCCTGCTTCCCTGAGAGTGTGATGGGAAGCCCCTGGCTGCTTTGAACAAAGGAGTGTTGTGACTTATTCCCCTTCGTGTTATAACTCTCTATGGCACTTTCTGGTAGTGTGACCCCTGTCAAGACATTTAACCCCTCTGGGCCTCAGTTTCCTAATCTGAAAAATCGGGGAAATGATATTACCTATCACAACAAGTTGTTGCAAGGAATCAATGGCTTGATGACATATTGTCCCCGCCGAGCACGGAGTAAGCCCTCCGGAAGTGGGCACTACCGGAGGGATGAGAACAGGGTTCCCAGCTGGCTGCAGTGGTGAGTCCCTGCCTGTCCACCTGAGTTAAGATGTCTTTTGGTCACCTGCTCAGGCTGCCTATTAGCACAAAGACTAAGAACTTGAGTCAGGATGAGAAGCGGATGCCGGGAGTCCCAAGCTTCCTATGCCATCCCTGCTGTGTACAAGGCCACGTAGAAAAGGCCACTGCCATGACCCGAGAGTGGATGGAAGCAATGTCCCCCTCCCCGGGTCTGCACACTGTGGAGCAGCAGTGAGGCCCAGCAGCCGCACACAAAAGAGGCTCAGATGTGTGATCGCACAGGAGCAGAGCGGAGGTCAGCAATGTGATCCTAGCTCCTTAAATGCAGATTCCACTCTAGGTTGTATAAACAGAAGTATAGTGTCTGGGATGATGGAGGTGTCGGTACTGCTCTGCTCTACACGGTCAGAACTCACCTGGAGAGCTGTGCTCAGCTCTGACGCTCCTCTTTAAGAAGAGTAGACAGAGCAGATAGGGTACAAGGTCTGTCCAAAAAGCATCCAGCCTCGAGCGGTTTGTGTGACATTGATGTAACCTGGCAGCCAAGGAGAGTGGACTGGAATGCGCATGCGTGAACAATGACGACTCCACTGTCCTAGTCACTGGGGCGCTAGACACTTTTGAGTGAGCACGCGTACTGTGTGGCCGTCGCATTCAAAATCACTGAGTAGAGCAATGAATGTTTCTGCATCCAATTTTGTGTTAAGCTTGAACATTCCTTTGCGGAAACTATTAGAATGACTCAGGTTTTCAGGGTCAATGCACTCATCGTGTGGCGCAAACGCTTCAAGGATGGTCGAGAATCTGTTGGAAGTGATCCATGTTCTGGAAGGCCTGCAACAGGCAGGACACCTGAGAAGGTTGAACATGTACGGGTTAGGTTAAGAGATGCTGGGAGAACTGCATGAGGTCCCAAGGTGCCTACTTTGAAGGGGACTGAGGCGTCATTGTCCTATGCACAATGTCTCTTGTATCTTTTTCAGTCAGTGTCTCTATTTTCCATATTACATGGCTGGATACTTTCCGGACAGACCTTTATCCTCAGAAGTCCAGGGGACATGGACCCTAGTGAGCAGGGCTGGCCAGGGGCAGGCAGCTGCCTGCAGCACACGAGAGGGCTGTCTATAGAAGGGCGTCAGACTTGCTCTGTAGGTCCTGAGATTTAGACTTGTGTAAACTATAACTGGAAGCTAGAGGGAGGAGATATTTTTATTCTTCACAAAGAATTGTTTTGTAAAAACAATCTGAGTGGTCTAAAGATATAAACAGCCGCCTCCAGAACTAGTGCTCTCCCCGTCACTGGGGTCCTTACAAGGCGACACCACTTGGCTGGGATGCAGTGAAAGAGACTAACGCATCGATGGACGTAGCTTAGGGCCCTTTGAAGTCCTGGTCTGCTGGAGTGCCTCCCTGCACAGCCACCTCTGTCTCTTCTTCAGGCCTCTGCTTAAATGCCACCTCCTCCGAGAAGCCTTCTCTGACCACCTATATGGACGCTTGCCCGTTCCCCCATGCTGTCCTCCTGCTCCTTCTTCACAGTGCTCATCACTAACTGAATCTGTACCATTTGGTCACTTGTCTTATTACTTAGCATGGGCAGTGCTAGTTGCGATTCCAAACAAGCCCAGGGATCCAGTGGCTTAGCACAACAGAAACTGACCTTGCCACATAGCATTTTGGTGAGGGTGTTTGGCAGGCAGCCTTTTATAAGGTGATTCAGGGGCCTGGGCTCCCTTCAACTTGTGGCTCTGCTGTTCCCCAGGGCCTTGGGGTCTCCTGGGTCCTCTGCCTGTAGCCTGCATGTGGGGCAAGAGCGGGAGAGTGGAAGAGGAAGGTGGAGGGGAGAGGAGGGGAAGGAGGAGAGAAGTCTGTGGGAGATTTTGGGGGGCCAGATAAGGGTGTGGTTTATATCACTTTGCCCACATTCCACTGGTGGAGACCCAGTCACATGGCCACAGCTAGCTGCAAGGGTGACTGGGAAATGTCATCTTCCTGGTGTCTAGCAAGAAAATGAAATAGCTTTTGGTGAACTCGTAACAGTATCAGCTATACTTATTCATCATGTTTCGTTGAAGCTATGATATCATCTATGGTAAGATCTGGCATTTTTAAATTTTTGGAACTGCTAATTAAACTACGACATGCCATTGATTTCAGAAGCATTCTGATTGCCAGGATGGTAAAACGTGAAAAATGGTACAGGTTTGAGTCCATGCAATATGGCATGTCTCTTCCTGAGGGCAGGGATCCGTCCACCTTGTTCACCAGCTCACCCCCAGGGCTGGAATAGACTCTAGCACACAGTAGATATGCAAAAGATAGTAGCTGAGTGAGTGAAGGAATGAAAGACAGAGTGTGAGAGCTACTCTTCGGTTGAGTGTCAGAAACGCCTTATGTGAGCTGCAGAGAGAGGCCAGCTCTCAAAGCCACTATGCTGTTGGGTCAATCTCTGGCCCTGGATCCCAGAGGGCCCCCATGGGGAGAAAGAGAAAGAAGGAATTAGGAAAATATTCCTGGCTGGGTGCAGTGGCTCATGCCTGTAATCCCAGCACTTTGGGAGATCGAGGCAGGAGGATCTCTTGACCTCAGGAGTTCCAGGAAAATATTCCTAAGGAAGCCACGTAAATTTGAGCCATCTCAGGAAAGGTGCCATGGTAGTAGTGTGGCCATGAAGGGTGTTAGGTGGGTTGCTTTCTACGTCAGCCCACCCCCCTGGGCAGATCACAAGCTCGCTGTGTCTCTAACCCCCTGACCATCAGTGAGTCGGGCCACGCTTGCTCGCCTAAGCAGAGATGTCGCAGGGCTCGGGAGCAACTGCTGACAGCAGCCAAGGCTCCCAGGACTCTGCCTCTGACCGCTGCTCCCCTTGGCTGCCAGCTTCGATATTCTTCTCTCACTGCATGTCGGCGGAAGGATGACCTCGCTCAGCTCCTGAGCTGTCCATCTTCCCGCTTCTGTCCCTGGAGACGCAACCCTGGCACCAGAAATCTCATGGGAGAGGCTTACTGGTCCAGCTTGGGTGAGGTGCCCACCCCTGGGTCTAGCAGTGGGGCAGGGACGTCTATAAGGTGGGTGTCTGTAAGAATATGGCAATTCCTGCTTGAGCTCTGTGTGTACATGTGAGGGGCGGGGAGGAAGAGGTTAGTGCTGGGCAGTCAGTTCTAGTAGTGCCTGAAAAAGGGGGCCTGGAAAGGGACTTTCTCAGTGGAAGTAGCAGACATGCAAACGCATAATTAAATGGGTAGAACATGGATGGGTGAGAGGAAGACAGTCTTTCTTGCTGTAAGATTGAACTTTTTAGACAGTATAAATGCAAGCCGTCGCCTCATTACCAAACGGGGATGCTAGAAACAACTGCTAATATTTATTAAGTGCTTACTGTATGCCAGGCACTGTTCGAACCTCTTTTCTATAGTAACTCACTAATTCTCAAGAACACCCTACCAGATGAGTACTCATCCCCATTTTACAGATGAAGAAACTGAGGCACCTAGAGCTTTAAAAACCCAGTTCCAAAGGGGCAGAACTGGGCTTCAAACCCAGGCAGTCCAGGTCTAGTTCTGAGCTGTACAGCCCAGCGCCACAGCCACTGTGAGGTTTGAGTGCCACACAGAACCTGCTGAGTCTGCCCGGGGACCGTAGGTGGGATGTTTGTGCCACGTCACTGCTTAATATAGGCTGAAAAGAAGCGCAGATTCAAGAAGAGTTAAGATAAATTTACAGATGTCAGAGCTCCACTCTCTAATGATTAAAGAGGTGTGTTTGGGGGCATATTCCAATTTTCGATGCTGTCCTTCCCCCAAACAGAGCACCAGAGTGCTGGCTTTGCCGTCCGGGGGTCGGGGGCAGCCACTCCACACCCAGTTGTCTCTTCCTACGTTCGCAGAGCCTCTTTCTTCTCACTGTGATGGATGCAGCCTGAAAAACCATGGCTAAAAAGTCCTGATTGAAAGGCACTAATTACCCATCATTATTTTCCATGCCGTAATTTGTGCGGAACGAGATTTCAATCAGTTGTCCGGGATCATCCTGGTTTTGACTAATCTTTCTAACGACAAGATGCTTAATTACAGATTTTTCGCCTGCGCTCCAGCACAAGCAGAGGGAGGCCAGCTCTCAAAGCCACTGCGCTGCTGGGCCATTCTGCAGCCCCGGGGCCCAGAGGGCCCCAAGGGAGAAAGAGAAAGAAAGCATTAGGAAAATATTCCCGACAGGGTGTGGTGCCTCACGCCTGTAATCCCGGCACTTTGGGATACCGAGGCAGGAAGATGGCTTGGGGCCAGCAGTTCCAGGAAAATATTCCTCAGGAGGCCAGATAAAATTGAGCCATCTCACAAAAGATGGTAGCAGCGTGGCCATGGAGGGTGTCAGGTGGGCGGCCTTCCACGCCAGTTCATCCCTCTGGGCAGGTTACCAGCTCACTGTGTCTCTAAACCCCTGACCAGCCTCCCAGGCACCCCCAACCAGCCTGGTGCTCTCGTAAGTAACTTTGAGCAAGTCGTTCATTTCTCGGGGCTTCAGTCGCCTCATCTGAAAGTCACCAGGGCAGGCAGAAGAGTCTCTGAGCACTTAGATTCAGTGACTCCAGCGGTGCTGATGTATGCGTCCAGAAAAAATGTCATCTATTGTTGAAAGTGGAAAGATACACGTATGCAAGATTTCAATCACACAGGAGTGGTAAAAATACCATCTGTTAATAAAATAGGCGATTCAGACTACTCAAGGGGAAGGTCAACTTGCATTGATGAAATATCTGAGTTTAAGAAAAAACAAATATATCAAAGTAACGGACCTCAGTGCACAGACTTGGATTCATCATTATCCTTGGTTTGTAAGGCTTATCACTGGCCTGCTCTTCCTTCCTCCCTTCCTTCCTCCCTCCCTCCTCTCTTCCTCCCTCCCTCCCACGTAATAAGTCTCATGCATCCATGCCCAACAGGAAAGCTGGCACCTTGACAATAATTCACGTCTAGCCGCATGGTCCTCCCTATCCCTGTCCCCTGTTCAAGGCATTCTACATTCTTTAATACTATTTCTAAAGGAAGTTGAGCTGTGTTACTTCCAGGTGCCTGAGGGGCTGATTCGTAACTAATAAAGCCTTGCTGGAGGGTCTGAGGATCTGCTTTAATGAATAGTTCCAACGGCCCCTGGTTAGCAAATTAATTATTGAAATGTACATAAGAGTCTCTCAAGTGTTCAGAAACCATTTTTCTTCTGTAGAGTGGATTCCCATTTCAGGCTTATTTATCCTATTAATTTGCCTAGCCAACCCCTTTTCCTCCCAGTACATGGCAAGTCCCTTGTAGAATTATCCTCAATTCTAAATCTGGGGAGTTTAGACGAGGGAGGAGATTTGCTGGGTTTAACCACAGGCCTGCCAGCTGCTGAACTTTCTGGAAGGGGTTTCTTGGGAGAATCAAAGCATCAGGCAACCTCCACGGAGTGTTTGCCAGGGACCAGCACTATCCTAAACATTTGCCTTCAGTACCCAGGCTCATGCAGAACACCCCTGCAAAGGAGGTATTACAGTTGAGCCCATTTTGCAGATGAGAACCCTGAGGTCCAGAGACAGTGACCTGGTTACTCAAAGTCAGCAGTAAATTATGGCAGAAATTGTACATCTGACACTGGCGTGTGCGGGCTCTGAGCCTTTAAATGAGACAGTGGCTTGTTCCTGCTCTCAAGTGCAGGGCCCCAGCGGGCAGCCCCAGAGGGCTCTGGGACAGTCCTTCTGCGCCACCCAAACTCAGGCATGGTGGGTAAACTCTACCCCTGAGAGGAAAGCAAGCCAGGACCTGAGCAAATCAGGCCAGGCCATTCCTCTGTCCTTCCAGAAGCTTCTCTCCTGCCACCTGACTGCCAACAGGCTACCTTGAGAGGGATAGATCCCTGGGCTAAGGTTATCTCCTGCTGGTACCCCCAATTTCTCTTCCCCAGCTGGAGGTCTGAGGCAAAATAGTTCAACAATTTGGGTTTCCTTCAGAACTTTTGAGATTCTACTGGTCCCGTGTTAGGAAAATCTTTAACCCACTTTGTCGTCCGGCAGAGTGATGACCAGCAGGGGAAGGGAGAGCCCCCGGTTAGCTCGGACACCCTGGGGAGGTCAGACCGCACTGGGAACGGGGTCCCACACTGGCCGCTGAGCAAGCTGGAGGCAGAGCAGGGTGCGGCAGGGGTGAAACCGAGGCCAGGGCCACTCTGCTGAGCTCCAGTTCTGAGATAGATTAGAGGGAAATGATGCCTCGAGGGGCTTCGACCACTGACTGCTACTCTTCCAAAGGCTGCAGAAATGGGCATCTGCCCCTCCCCATGATGAGTCAATAGTCATCGATCCAGCTGGGAACTGGGTCCCAGCCACCCCCAGATGATGGGCTCCACATGACTCACTCCTCCCCAGAGCATGAGCGTCAGCTGCCTCCTGCCTCACCCTGAGGCCGTACAACGCCTGGACGCCAGCTCAGCCCCTCCCCCCACGGCCACCTCTGAAATCGCATGTGCCATATTCTCAGGTCTAGACCCAACCTGCCAGCCTCCCAGTGTTCTCACTCCTTCCTCAGCTGGCAACCTCCACTCTCGTGGCCTCTCTGTTGTCTCCCAAGTCCACCCCTTCTGACATCACTGCCCTCTCTTCAGGGCCAGCGAGTACATTCCTCCCAGCCTGCACCTCCACCCCTTGCCCACCCCTTCCACGGTACTTCTAAGTCACAGGTTCTCCGCTGGGGGGGGGGGGGATTGACCCCAGCGGGACATTTGCAATGTCTGGAGAAGGTTTGGGTTGACATATTGGGGGTGAAGGTTGCTATTGGCATTTAGCGGGTAGAGGCCAGAGACACTCCTGAGCATGCTACAGTGCACAGGACAGCCTCCACGACAGAGAATTACCCGGCCCCAAATGCCAGCAGTGCCGAGGCTACGAGACCCAGATCTAAGGTGCTGGGGAAGACTGGGCCCACCTGGCACTGTTGCCCCTGAGGGGTGAGCTACGGGTCCTGGAGAACTTTCGTGGCTCTGATTTCTGCTCTCTCCTCCTTGCACAACTGCTCTTGCAAACTGTTTCCCTTTCCTCGTCCTCTCAGGCTGAGTGGAGGCGGGGTGGGTGGGTTTGGGGGGTGAGGAAGGCCTCACGCAGTGCCCTCCTCTGCCACCTAAAACCTCCCATCTGCATGGCCAACCCTGCTCTTAACTGCCAGCTAATTTCTCTACCTGCATTCCAGATTCCTTTCAAACTCCTACCAGGGTCGTCACTGCTTCCTTCTTCCAGTGACACTCAGATGGGACCCCCGTGAGAATCACAACTGGGGCACCCAAACCAAAAACAAACAAAACGCCTCCCGCAGGTTTCTGGGCCCCGTCTGCAGAGGTGCGTGTTCGGGGAAGCCACCTGTCTATCGAGCACCTTGGCTGACTTTGCTGAAGGCTGAACGACAGCTGGAGAAAAGCCCACGCTGGTCTTTCCATCCTGATTTTGCTCTTCGCCATCGTCAGCATTTACCCCAGAGTAACTATGAGTCAGGATCTGCTTTGAGGAGAGAAGGGGCGTGATCGGTAATGATACCACCTGAGTAGGTAGGGCCGGGATTGCCCGCGGCCGACTGGGAAGTATGGAAACCTAATTTTTAATTACCTTAAATTCCTCCCATTCTCATCTCACCTGTTCCTCATCAAAGAAGCCAAAAATTAGTACCGACAATAACAACAAGAACACTCCCTCTTCATGCCCACCCACAGCCCAAGTTCAGGAGGGCGTGCTGTGGCCGCGGGGCGAGAACCCCGGGCGCCTGCAGCTGGGCGAGAAGGCACCACTCCCCCAGCACACCCCCACCATGCCCCCGCCCCTCCTCTGCCCCCAAGGCCCAACTGCTTGAAAGAATCGCCGGCATTCACCACCTCCTCCAGCCCTCCCCACCGCGCCATGGCCCTGCTCTGGCGAAGGGCGCCCGCCACCTGTGACTGCTGGGTGTAGGGCACATGTCCCCTCCTCCCTTCCCCTGGCCCTGTGCTGGGCCTGACCTGCTGCCCGCCCCTTCTAGATGGCTCTGCTCATGGCATTGCTGTGACATGCTGCTTTTTTATTCCCTTCCCGCTCCTCTGGGCATATCTTCTCTGTCCTCTGCTTGCACTTCCTTCACTCCACCTTTCTTTACATTTTGCTTTTGAATGAATAAGCACGTGACGTCCCGCAGGCCAGGGACAGATGGGGGAGTGGGCAGGCCTCCTGGAGGGTCTGGCCTCTTCCGCAACTTTCCTTTTGCTGCCTGGTGGGTGCGTCAGGAGCCAGGCAGCCCAGAAAGGCCCTGTGCCTCTCTCTCTCTGCTTCCAGTCTCTAGTCTTACCTTGTATGGGTCAAGAGATGACGAGGAGGCCCTTTGGAGCTCTTGGTGGCAATTAGACATTGCTTGCATTTTGGGGGGTTGTAAAGATGAGGTCTCTGCCTGGGACGGGCTCTTCCCCAGGCCTGGGCTTGGGGAGGCAGAGAGCTGTGAGGCCAGGAGCTCAGACTCGCAGTTGGACGGTTCTACTTAGGCCCCAGTTTCCCCTTGACTCGGGCATGGGGCGAGCTCTGAGATCCGCTTTCTCTTCCGTACAGTGAGATGACAGTGGCTAGCACACAGGTTGTGAGGACGAGACAAGATGGTACAAAAGCAGATAGCCTCATGCAGCTGGGGCTTGATGGATGGCTGCTAGTGTCCCCAGCCCGTGGGCAGAAGGGGTGCCAGGCAGCTCCTGAGAGTGAGAAATGCAAGCTGAGGCGCCTGAAAGGAGTGTTCAGCACAGAATGAAGCTGTGGCCTCCTGGGAGTCCGTATGGTCTGCAAAATAGGAATGAGCGAAGACCAGAGGGGGGTGGCAAGGGTGTCCCCGTCAGTGCAGTGCATCTTCCTGGGCATGGCCCTTTCTGGCACCCTGCGCGCCTGTGTTTGTTAGGTGTCTGTCATTCCTATCAGAGTGTCAGTTTCATGAGGTCGTGGGCTGTGCCTGTCACCTGTCACATTCCCGTTACCTGGCCTGCACTTGGCACATGGTAAGTGCCCAAAGTACACGTTGACTGTCCCTAGAAAAGGCATTTGGGGGAGGGAAGCACAATCAGGGCCCTGGGAATGAGAAATCTGAAGGGTGAAGTTGTTGGATGTCCCTCTCCCCTGGGACTCAGACCCTAAAGCAGTAGCCAGCTTCCCATGCCAACCCCCACTGGGGCCAGGGCCGGGTTTGCTCCCTTTCTGGCCCCCAAGTCCCCAACCAGGGCCTGGAGGTGGTGCCGAGACACTGCAGGATGCTTTGTGCCCTTCTGAATCAAGAAGGAGAGGAGCAGGAGGGGAAACCAAGGCTTGGGGACAAAGCCGCTGCCCTCCCTGGTGTCCTTCAGGGCTGTCTGAGCCTGGAGGCTGGGGAAACAATGTGGTTGAGAAGGCCGAGGCCTGCTCTCTGCTGGGAGGGGCTGCGGGCTCTCCACCTGCTCCCCCGGGGCGGATGCCTCTTGTCCGTCTGGGGACAGATCTGAAGCAGGTGGCATAGAATACATGCCCACTAAATAGCAGCTCCTGTAATTACTGTTTATATCACGTGTATCTCCCGAGATCTCTGGAGCCCTCAGGAGCCTGGGGAAAGGTTGGGGGTGCGGGGCCTGGAATCTGGGAGCGGTTTTGTCCAGCAGGTTTTCCACAGTGGGTCTGGGGTGTTCCTGTGGACAGAACCTAAAGCAGGAGGGATTGACGGTTTGGCTGTGGGCTGCTCTTCTGCCTGTCCCCGAAGAGCACCTGGGGTGGAACCCAAAGGCTCACCTGTGTCTGCTCAGGTGACGTCCTGCCAGGCTGGTGGCACTTTCCAGGGACTCACCACTGGTGGCTGGAGGGGAGCTGTGTGGCAGTGTCCAGGGAGATGACCAAGGGTCCTAAGGAGACCCTCAACTAGGGGACTTGGGGCTCATGGGAGAGGCGTCCCAGAGGACTCAGTGACATTCCATTTGGAGCAGAAGAGACCCAGGAGCCTCTATCTTCATGCACTGCATACTTGGAGATTGTAAACGTCTTGAGAGTAGAAGCCTTAGGTGGATCTTGTATCTTTGTGTCTGTAGCTCCCGGCTCCTGCTTAGACTGTCTGTGGGGCAGTGAGTTCCCCATCTCTGGCCATGTTCAAGTCCCTGTCTCTGGCTGGGAGGAGGGGCAGCCCCTCAGGAGGTGCGTCAACTATGAAACCATGAGTGGGACTGGGGACAGGGAGGCCTCTCCCCACCATAAGGTGGCACAGACACATTTTGTGATATCCGTGTGTAGCCAAGAATTGCAGTGTGGGGGTGGGTTTGTAGTCGTCTCTCCATTAATTGGGCTGTACCGCCAACCTCTCCACCTTCTGCTCCTCTCCAAGACCCTTCCCCTCTCCTTTCTCCTACTCTCAGGTGTCAGCCTCAGAACCCCTCTACCCCTGCAGTGGAGGCTCAGAAAGTGAAACAACTGTCACGAGATGAATGGACCCAGGCCACTCGACTCAGATCCCAATCCTGGGTTTCCCTGAACACATGCTTTGATCTCCTAGGTGTGAGCTCAGCTGCCTTTCTTGTCCAGGCTGAGACACGGACAGGTCACCTCCCTTCATCCTGGGAGCTGGAGTATGAAGGGTCACACCCTCCCGGGCTTCCTCCCCACCTGGGTGGAGGGGCTTTGGTTAGAGAAACATTCTATTATCCTGTACAGTGATCTTGCATATGGGTGATACTCCTCGACTTTATGTGTGGGCAGGGAGGCATAGAGGCTGAGAAACTTGAGGTTAGAAACAGCTGGAGAACATTCTAGATCGGGGTTGGAAGGCTCCCTGGAGCTTTCTGATGGAGGAACAGTCTCTTGGGGGACGGGTGGACTGGGTGGAAGCTGGCCTGCTCAGCCACTAGGAAGGGAAAGGAGAAGAGGTTTGAAAGCTACTTCCTGGACGTGCATACTTTTTCTTGAGACAGAGTCTCACTTTTTTGCCTGGACTAGAGTGCCGTGGCGTCAGCCTCACTCACAGCAACCTCAAACTCCTGGGCTCAAGCGATCCTTCTGCCTTAGCCTTCAAGTAGCTGGGACTACAGGCATGCACCACCATGCCCGGCTAATTTTTTCTATATATTTGTAATTGGCCAATTAATTTCTTTCTATTTATAGTAGAGACGGGGTCTCGCTCTTGCTCAGGCTGGTTTTGAGCTCCTGACCTCGAGCAATCCGCCCACCTCGGCCTCCCAGAGTGCTAGGATTACAGGCGTGAGCCACCGCGCCCGGCCAGCCAGGACTGTTAAATAGTAGCCACCAAGCATTGTTGTTGCCCACGCAGAAAGGTTAGCCAAATATTTTGGCTGAATAGTTCCCATCTTGTGTCACCCTGAAGCTAGCAATCTGCGAAGCTTTGGGGTGCCTAATCTGAAGCTCATTGATCAAAACATAGTTTCTTTGAGGACTCAGAAGGTACAGGGGTAATGCCAGTAACTTGCTCCAGGCTGAGCAGAGACCACTTGATCTTCTGCGACATCGTTTTATCTCTCCAAGGCCTTAGCATAGAGCCCTTCCCAGCTGCCCCACCGCCAGGCCACACCCACCCGGCCACGCCTGCCACACCCCCGCACCTGGCCCCCGGGTGACTTCCCGCTCTGTATCCACAGGCTGCTGAACAGGATGTCCGCAGACGACCGGCACCTGGGCTCCAGCTGCGGCTCCTTCATCAAGACTGAGCCGTCCAGCCCGTCCTCGGGCATCGATGCCCTCAGCCACCACAGCCCCAGCGGCTCATCCGACGCCAGCGGTGGCTTTGGCCTGGCCCTGGGCACCCACGCCAACGGTCTGGACTCGCCGCCCATGTTCGCGGGCGCCGGGCTGGGAGGCACCCCGTGCCGCAAGAGCTACGAGGACTGTGCCGGCAGCATCATGGAGGACTCGGCCATCAAGTGCGAGTACATGCTCAACGCCATCCCCAAGCGCCTGTGCCTCGTGTGTGGGGACATTGCCTCCGGCTACCACTACGGCGTCGCCTCCTGCGAGGCCTGCAAGGCCTTCTTCAAGAGGACCATCCAAGGTGCGTGCTGTGCAGCGGGGGCCTGGGCCCGAGGGGTGGAGGGCTGGCGCCCGGCCTGAGGGTCCAGCAGGAGACACAGGGATTCCCAGGGCTGCTGGGGCTGGGTGTCCCCGGATCAGGGGGTGTGAAGGGCCCCTTCTCCATCGCTCAGGGTTTCTTGTGCTGGGATTCTGGACAAGGACATGCACCCCGCAATACAGCACCCCAGAACATACACACAAATGCCAAACCCTGGGTGTCTGTCACCTGTGTGGGATACAGTGTCAAATGTGCGCCCCCAGAAAGTTTGTTTTCTGGGGGAAAAATAGCATCATTTGCCCTGTGATTCCAGACTTACTGAAATATAAAGGGTCCCTACAGTGTTTTTATCTTTTTGAATTGTGCCACTAAGACGTGAATGATTTTCTCATTGTAAAAGACTCGGGCCTGTCCAATTCAGGATAGGATCTCACCCTGTCTGGATCCCAGTTTGACCTGTTTTTTAAACCTTTTATCTTTCTTTCTCTCTTTGTCACTCAGGCTAGAGTACAATGATATCATCATAGCTCCCTGAAGCCTCAAACTCCTGGGCTCAAGTAATCCTCTGGCCTTACCATGCCTGGCTAACTTTTTCTATGTTTAGCAGAGACAGGGTTTCACTCTTGCTCAGGTTGGTCTCGAACTTCTGACCTCAAGTGATCCTCCTGCCTTGGGCTCCCAGAATGCTAGGATTACAGGCATGAACTACCACACCTGGCCTTCTCCTTTTTTTAAAGACAGGATCTCACTCTGTTGTCCAGGCTGGGGTGCAGTGGTATGATCATAGCTCACTGCAGCCTCGAACTCCTGGGCTCTAGCGATCCTTCTGCCTCAGCCTCCTGTAGCTGAGACTACTGGCATGTGCACCGCCGCACCCTTAAGCCTTTTTTCAAAGCATTTGCTTATCAACTGAGTCACATTCCAATGGCTATGGGGGTAACAGCTTCTATCTGTGGGAACTGGAGTGACTCTCTGATAACTGAGTGCAAGAGCCCTGGTGGGTCCCTCTGTAAAGTCACCCGGAAGTAAATTAGGGATCATGGGGCATCTGCCCTCACAGGGCTGCTGTCAAGTTCATGGTACAGAGAGACTGCTTGCACACGACATCTGTGATTCTGGCTGTGGCAGGCCCTGTGCAGAGCACTTGCTTTCATTTAGTCAGTCAAGTATCTACTGAGCATCTACTACACACCAGGCACAGCTCTAGGTGCTGGTGACAGGATAGACAAAAATCTCTGATTGTGCAGGTAACTGGGACAAACTGATGCCATCCCACTGGGACAGAAGCTGCAAACCAGCCTGGAGAAAGCCCAGGGGACACCCCATCCTGCTGCAAGATCAGATCCCTCCTCCAAGACCCTGCCTGGCTGTCCCTGGGGTGTTCTCCCCCCTCCTCCCAGGCTGAGCTTCCCTGGGATGATTCTGTTTATTCATTCAACAAGTATTTGTTTAAATTTCTTCAGATGACAATCTATTCATTAAGCCAACTGAGGGCATTAGGATTGGACATGTTCCCAATTCTACATATTAGTTGGGACGGTGCGGTGGGTTGGCTAACCACTAGAGCTCCTGGGCAGACAGTTAACCTTATATCTGAGCCTTGGGCATGCTGCCTCAGTTTCTCCCTGGGCTTCAGTTTCTTCATCTGTAAAATGAGATCTTGTTCCTACCTCACACAGAGCTGTTAAGAAGCTTAAGTGAGTTACTATGTATAAAGCACTTAGAATATTGCCTGGCACCAGCAAGTGCTAAATAAATGTTTGCAATTATTATTTTCATTTTAACAATACTAAAACAACAGACATGCACTTTAACTTACAGAACAAGCTTTTGTAATCTACATAATTTAAATAAAACAGTATGATTCTTACTTTGATCTAACAGGATTTAGATTATTTGAGCTATTTGAGTTTTAAATATTTTTTAAATGAACTTTTAAAAAATAAACATGCTAAAAATTAAAAGAGTAGAACAAGTTTTCCTAAAACTCCAGACTGTAATTCTCTTACCTATCCCAGATAGGTATCTCTTTACCAACTTTGTCCAGCGAATATTTCCTTCTGTATCAGGCACCATGCTAGCCCCCAGGACATGCAAATGAATGCATCCTGGCCCCTGCCAGCTCCGTACTCCTGAGTCCGGGGAAGGCTCTGGGATCGCTATATTTGAAGAGCGCTGCATGGTGATTGTGTGTCTTGCCTCAGCCAGGTATGAGAACCTTCAGTCTGATGGTTTTCACACAAATCATTGGATATTTGATAAACACGAAATGTTTAAACCAATTTAAGTTACTGAGATAACATCATTCTCTTTTCTTGACGGACTTTCGCTCTGTTGCCCCAGCTAGAGTACGGTGGCATCTTCATAGCTCACTGTAACCTCATACTCCTGGGTTCAAGCTATATCCTCCTGTCTCAGCCTCCTGAGTAGCTGTGACTATAGATGCATACCACCATGCCAGGCTAATTTTTGTAGAGATGTGGACTCCTCTTGCTCAGGCTGTCCTTGAAATCCTGACCTCAAGTGATCTTCGGCCTCTGCCTCCCAGGGTGCAGACAGGTGGGAGCCACCACTCCTGGTTCATTTTTCTATTTAAATTGGAAAGTAGTCTTGGTGAAGTTATCCTTATTTTAGACTCTTTGAGGTCAGTTTTGGAAAAATTGCTTTACTTTTTTTTTTTTTTGAGACAGAATCTCACTCTGTTGCCTCGCCTAGAGTGCCATGGCATCAGCCTAGCTCACAGCAACCTCCAACTCCTGGGCTCAAGCAATCCTGCTGCCTCAGCCTCCTGAGTAGCTGGGACTACAGGCATGCACCACCATGCCTGGCTAAAAATACATATATATTTTTTTTTCTTTTAGTTGCCCAGCTAATTTCTTTCTATATTTTTAGTAGAGGTGGGGTCTCGCTCTTGCTCCGGCTGGTCTTGAATTCCTGAGCTCAAATGATCCGCCCACCTCTGCCTCCCAGAGTGCTAGGATTACAGGTGTGAGCCACCACGCCTGGCCAAAAATTGCCTTCAGAAGACAATCCCATTTTCTTCTCTCCATATCCTTCCATTTTCTGGAGAGTTCCGTGTCAGTGGCGGCTGGTGTGTGTAAACTCAGAAACCCTACTTGATAGAGGCCCAGGTGGCTAAGAATGTCCTCAGCAAGACAGGAGTCCACAGGAAAGATTTGTACACAGTCTTAACTATTGGCTACCGTGAATAGGATAATGATCTCTTCGAAGAAGTCAAAAAACAAACAGCAGCGTTTGTGCAGTCGGAACTGAACCGCTCCTAGAAAGAGGTTTATACCCAGAACAAGGAAAAGTAAACTCTGACAGATTACTCAGGTTATTTTATTAACTCTTTGGTTTATTTTAACAAAGATTTAGATTTTGTTGTTTCTAAACATAATAATGGTAGAAAATGTGGGAAAAATAGGAAAAGTATAAAGAGGAGAAAAATAATCTGTACTTGGACAACCACACGGACAAACTAAGAACCGAGTGAGCGTTTATTGAGTCCCTGCTCAGATAAGGTACAGAAAAGAAACAGGAGAGAAGGGGACACAGGTACCATCCCAGGAAGCTGGAATTGAACGCTTGGTGCTCATGAGTGTAGGCACAGCAGTGCGCTCTGAGCCAGGCCACCATCTCCTCAGCACCTACCCGATTATGGAGGTATTCAGGCCAGTTTTTCAAACTCTAGTAACTTGGGCAGAGGATTTTAGTCATGGAATGATCCATTCACCAGTGTCTGTAAACGCTTGGGAAGCACTGAAAATCACGCCCGCTCACACCTTGCCTCCTCCTTAGATCACTTCTATCTGCTCAATCCTGTTGTTATCCAACATGGGAAGAAATTTTATAGAAACAAACATGTCATGTTAGACTTAGGCAGAAAGCTCTTGGACAGGCATGTCCACAGATATTTATTGCATGCTCCCTGCACTATGGGGGTGGGAGGGGAGGGTGGGCAAACGGGAGCCTACGGGTTGGCCACCTGCTTCTGTAAATCAAGTTTTGTTGTAACACAGACACACCTATTTGTTTACACACCATCTGCGGCTGCTGAATAGCTGCAGTAAAGACCTTTACCCAACAGGCTTGTGCCCCTCTGCAACACCAGCCACCAGTGGGCTTCTAATCAACCCCTAATAGTGCCTGTTAAGTGCTTATTCCAACTTTGCCCCATTGCATGCTATGAAAGGGAGTTTGTTATCATGCTAGGGGCTGTGAGACACTGAGAGCAGATGAGCTTAGAGATTGAGAAAGGCACCTTCCTGAAGGGACAGAATGGCTCCGAGGCAGACGAGATAGACCTCAACCTGATTGAATTTACTAGCACATCAAAAAGAGAGAGAAAAGAAAAGTACCCATCAACAAGGATTGGCCAGCCCTGGAGGCATAGAAAAAGCAGCCTTAGGCAAAGGCACTACTCCCAGGAAAAGGGAGTCTTAGCCTTGGGACACAGCCTGATGTCCATTAAACGTTTTGTTTACCTGATTAATATCTTTCTGATTGTGATCCAGCTCCCCCAAAGGTCTTCTGCCAGGAGTGAACTTGCTGGTTAGGCAGACAGCTCAGTTTCTCTTCTTGTCCGAGCTCTCCTGCTGCCCCTACCCCCTCCCGGCTCCGGAATCTGGCAGTCGGAGGCTGCCCCTGCGAGGGGCACAGCCAGGCTCTGGGCTCAGGGCTGCGTGCCAGATCCTGGGCTGGGGCACTGACCTCACAGTAAGGAAAAGCTCTGTAACGAGCACCGAAGCAATGAGGCGGCCTTCGGGGCAGCAGTCGGGGGCCTTTCCCAAGCCCGACACCTTGGCCTTGTCTCCCCGTCTGCCCCTCTCAGCAGCGACTCTGCCTCGTGTTATAGAGAAATTAGAAGCCCCAGGTCAGGAACTCCCTCAGCTTGTTGCTACCAAACGTACCCACTCTCTCCAGTGTCCGCAGTTGTACTCGTCCTCCCAGTCCACAGCCGCTTCTTGCTGCCCGCTCACCGCTGGAAGCGACGTCTCCTACCCCAGGCTTTGAATCGTTGCTCCTCCCTTCGTCCTATCATCTCTCACCTTTGGCTTCCCCTTCCGTTTTCCGCAATCTCCTTCCTTCCTTCCATCAGCATCCAAACACCTCTAGCATCCCCACTCTTTTTTTGGTTCTTTTGAGACACGGAGTCTCACTTTGTTGCCCAGGCTAGAGTGAGTGCCGTGGGGTCAGCCTAGCTCACAGCAACCTCAACCTCCTGGGCTCAAGCGATCCTCCTGCCTCAGCCTCCCGAGTAGCTGGGACTACAGGCATGTGCTACCATGCTCGGCTAATTTTTTGTATATATATTTTTAGTTGGTCAATGAATTTCTTTCTGTATTTAGTAGAGACGGGGTCTTGCTCAGGCTGGTTTTGAACTTCTGACCTTGAGTGATCCACCCGCCTCAGCCTCCCAGAGTGCTAGGATTACAGGCATGAGCCACTGAGCCTGGCCTAGCATTCCCACTCTTAAAAAAAATATCCCCTCAACCTTCAGCTTCCTGAGTCCCCTCCTCTTCTTCCTCCCGGTTCTTACCCAGCTTCTTCCTCTCCTGCCCACGGCTTCAGTTCGTCTGAAATCAGGATGAACCCTAACTCCACGGCTCCTGCTCTTGGCCTCCTCTCCCAGCTCTGTGGCTTTCCCACCTGGTGACCATTCCACGCGGATATCGCAGAGGCACCCCAGACACTCCACGTCCTAAATGGAAGCTGTGTCTCTCCTATCAGATGTTTCTCCTTGTGCCCCCAGTTCTGTGCCTGCCTCGCCCCTCCACCTTCAAGCTGACACCTGGCTCTCACCCTTAGCTCTGCTTCCTCCCCAGTGCCCACCTTGCACCCTAGACCCACATCCCAGCAGCCAGCCCTGGGTGGACGCGCCTGGGACGGCCACATCTCCTGCCACTCTGACTGCTCTGTTTTCCAGTTCCCAGAATTTGTCATATGCATTCACTTTCTAGACTTTGTACGCTCTTCTCTCTGCTTCTCCCAACCTCCAGCCCCTACTCTGGTCTGCTCGGTCTGCAGCTAGCTGGCGTTTCCCCCAGGAGGCCTCCTCTCACCAGATGTAGGTAGGGCCCCTTCCACTGCCCCTCCCCTCACACTGCCTGTCACACCATGCTGCTGTTTCTGTTACTTGTCCAATGCCCTGAGAAGACTGTAAGCTCTTAAGTGCGCAGGGTTACATTCACCCAGATTCTCACTTAACCCCATGTCCTCTCAGGGTCCCTGGCACATAGAAAGTTCTCGATGTGTCTGGATACAGGGTGAACTCCCACAGTGACCCTCCCCCTTAAGTTCCTCGATGGAGACAAGGTAAACAAGTTTGGCCAGTTTGCAAATGTAAAGTTTAAGAGATCTAGATAAAATAGTCAAATCACTGCTCATAATAATATATTAATTTTACTTATATACTTGCCTATTTTAAATCATATTATATAAAACTATATATTACTTTTTAAGAAATTGTTTTACTGCTCACATTTTGTGAAGCAAGGCTTATCAAATTTTTCATATGAATCTTTGATACAAATGTTTTTGCCTGCATTCTCTCAGCCGCTTTTAAGTCATTTAATACAGTGTTTCGGCCAGGCGTGGTGGCTCGTGGCTCATGCCTGTAATCCCAGCACTCTGGGAGGCCAAGGTGGATGGATTGTTCAAGGTCAGGAGTTCGAAACCAGCCCGAGCAAGACCCCCATCTCTACTAAAAATAGAACGAAATTAATTGGCCAACTAAAAATATAGAAAAAAATTAGCCAGGCATGGTGGTGCATGCCTGTAGTCCCAGCTACTTGAGAGGTTGAGGCAGGAGGATCGCTTGAGCCCAGGAGTTTGAGGTTGCTGTGAGCTAGGCTGACGCCATGGCACTCTAGCCCAGGTGACAGAGTGAGACTCTATCTCAGAAGAAACAAAACCCCACAGTGTTTCAGAGTGCACTGTTTTCACTCTCATTTTCGTTACTTGAGATTTCATGAGCATGTATGTGCTGCTATTCCTCCCAAATTTTATTTTAAGCCATAAGTACACTTCCTAGACCATTAGGAGGGTCCTTTTCTATTTGTGTGGATTTACAATTATGATTTCCACAATGCATCAGGTTCTATACTGCTTTTGACACTCAACATTTGTCATTGTGAGATTATATTCCTGGGAATAACTAAATTTGTGTTAAATTGCTTTAGTCCCTTTGTTATTGATTCACTCGGGTGGCTAGCAGTGATTGTTGAGGTCTTCTTAGGGCAACCTGTCCTCCCAAATGGTAGTTTGTGGTTCACTGTAAAGTGATTGACTTAATAGCGCCTCTAATAGGAGACCTTACAAAGCCTCAAATCATAAGCAACTTCCTCTTTCCTAAAGGACCATATTGGGGAAAACTCCTACCCTATATCTGACCTTATGAAGTAGCTGTTTGGTTCTTTAGTGAATATGTATTGAGCACCAACCGGTGTGCTGGGAGCTGGGCATACAGCGATGGCCCCATCCTACTGGGCCTGCGTTCTAGGGAAAAGCAGCCCATAAATATGATAAGGAAAGAAGCACAGGACTGAGACAGGTGCTATGAAGGAGAAGAACAGTGATGATTCCAGAGTGGTTGAGAAAGAGGGTCTAATTTAGATGGAGGATTAGGGAATGCTGTGCTAATAAGGCAACTTTCAAAGTAAGTTGAAGCCCATGAAAGAATCCTGGGACCAGCATTCCAGGCAGAGGACACAATGAATGTCTCCAGGTAGGAGGAGGGCCAAAGGGGGTGGGAGAGGGGGAGGGGCTGGAGAGGGTGGGCAAAGTCCTGGGGCCATCCTGAGTGCCCCACTTGGGTTTTCTTCTAGCTAGAGTGGAAACCATTGACTGACACGCGGTACCTGGCTGTGCAGGGCTGTGTGGAGAGTAAAGCCAGTCTGCACCCCTCCCTGAGTTCCCAGGGCAGCTGACCAACTTCACACAGGTCACTAGGAGACCCTTCCAGCAACTCCTGGATCTATGACTTAAGACGAAGAGGGGCAAGAGAGAAAGAGCCTGGCACAGTGCTTCCCCTGTTCACCTGGGGCCCAGATGCAGGCTTGGAAGGGAACTCCCCAAGGAGAGGGACAGGGGGATGATTGATGGGTTATTCCACTTTGGACTGCCTCCAGGCCTTTTGTCCTGGAGAATGCAGCTGGCAGATCCCTGGAGATAGGAGACAGTGGTGCAGAGACAAAGCCCTGGAGTGGGTAGGACTCAAGAGCAGGGTGCTGGTCCCAGCCCAGAGACTTGCCAGCCCGCTGACCTTGGGCAGGGACTTAGGTCCTCTGGCCTCAGTTTCCTCATTTATATAAAAAGACAAATGAACCCCACAAAACATTAGCTCTCTGCAGGGCACTGGGGGAATGACAGGAAGAGCAAATCACAGTTCCTCTTTTTGGAAAAGTGGCCAGGATGCAAATCAGATTGTGGTCACAGTCCACAGGAGGTTCATGCTCTGGAGGGCAGGGAGGGCTTCCCAGAGGAAGGGACACATGCAGGAAGGTGACCTTGGCAGCAAGAACCAAGTGTGCTCTGCTCGGGAGAGCAGGGGGGGGAGGGGGTCAGTGGCAGACGACAGGCAGGCTAAGGGACAGCAAGTAAGGAGTAGTATGTAAGAATTGGGGGCTAGTCAACCTGGCTCAGAATCTCACCTTTCCAATTTCTTAGTTGTATCACCTTGGGCAAGGGACAGTTTTCTGAGCTTTCATTTCCTAATCAGTAAAATGGGGCTAATAAATAGTTCCTGTCCCTAGAGTGTTACTGAAGAAATTAAATGAGACTTGCATGTGTGTAACTTAGTGCTTGGCATGTGCTAACCACGACATAAGTAGGAACTGTTTTGTTATTTATGCCTGGCAACAGGAAGCCATTGGAGGTTTTTGAGCCGGGAATTACTCAGATCTCCTTTTAGCAAGAAAATCCCGGCAATGATAGGACTTGGGGAACTTTCAAAAGCGGATTCAGTATTAGAAGTATAGCACCTATTGGGTATAATGGACACTATTACTTACGCTGATGGACACAGCAGGAGCCCTGATTTGAGCGTTATACAAGATCTGCATGTAACAAAAACGCCCCCTTCATCAATGTTGTTTTTTTTTTAATTTCAGCATATTATGGGGGTACAAATGTTAAGGTTACGTATATTGCCCATGCTTCATTAATGTTTTGAAATTTAAAACAATGTATATATGGTGGACACTGGAGGGAAGAGGACTTGTAGATTTCTAATTTAGGTTACTAGGGAGATGGCGCAGCCATCAGGGGGGAAAAAAATCTCAGAAGGAAGAATTTTGTTGGAGGGGGGAGGAGGAGCATGAGACGATGGATAAGGTTTTGGACATGTTGAGTGTGATCAGCTCACAGACACCCTGGAGGGCTGGATATTGCAGCCCAGAACCCAGGAGTGGACTCTTGAATGGGGTTTTGAGCCTAATGAGATCTTCGAGGGCTATGGTTCTCAAAGTGTGGACCCCGGGCTGGCAGCAAAGGCGACACTTGGGAGTGTGTTAGAAACGCGCATGTCAGGCCCCACCCCAGACTTACTGACACTGAGACTCTGGGGGGTGGGGCCCAGCAATCTGATTTAACTGGCTCTCCAGGTGAGCTTGATGTGAGCTCAGTGTGAGAACACGTGTTCTAGAGAAAGCTCTTGAGAAGGAGAGGGAAGGGGGCAGGGGAGGAGGGACCCTGGTGAACAGAAGGGTCCTGAAAGGAGACTGAGAAGTGTCATATTTCATCAGTTCTGACATGCACATTTTCCCCATGTATTAACATCTCTGAATTGGGCTGCATGTCAGTTACCGTCAGCCAGGTAATGGCCGTGTGGTGGTTGTCACAGCCCTCACGTGCACATCACAAAGTGCGAATAGGGGACAGTGGCCTGAGACAACAACGAACACTTTCCTAAGAAACAACATTGTCGACTCCCTTGTTAGCAGAGAGGACGATTCAGTGTAAAAACATGAAAAAGACGACTTTGATCAAAAATGATTCTGAAGAGTTTGACTCTGAGAAGTTTTGGCACTATCTTAACCAATTCATTTTTCTCAAATTTTCTCTTTCATGTATGCATGAGAATGCTATGGGATCAAATCCATAAACAAATCTGAAAGAGCTTTTAATAAGAAAAAAATGAAAATGCTAGTGGCAAGGAAGCTCAGTTGTAGTTTAATTGGCAGATTTTTTTTTTTTTTCTTTCTTGACGGTACATAAAATAAAGGTGCATCTTAGAGTTGATGAAATACACGTGGAAATGGTCAGGGATGTTGCAAGAGGCCCTGCAGAGAGAAGGGAGATGAAATCTAACAAATTAGCCCATTTTAAGAGGGTGGCGATGGGTGTCTGCTGCTTTAGGGAGGATCAGGAAGGGAAGGACCAAGAGGAGACAATTGCATTTGGCAACGGGGAGGTCACTGTTGTGGAATTCTAGGATTATCTGGGTGGGGGTTCTTGTTTTCAATTCATTTGCATTCGTTATCCATGCAACAGATATTAATCAGGTGCCAGGCTCCTACTTAAGACAAAAATGGAAGACCAGCAACCACCTCCATACCCAACAAGCACACAGTTCAGAAGAGAGAACACCACATAAAATCCTGGTTAGGAAACACCTAGCTAGTTGCTTCAAGTGTGGGGGGATGGGTGGTGCGAAGGAGCATGTAGCCTACCTGGGACAGAAGGGAAGATGTCACCGAGAAGGCCACGTGAGAGCTGAGGCTCCAGGGGTGTGGAGGAGTTCCCAGGAGGAGGAATTGAGGAGCTTCAGATTGAGGGAGATGTGAGAGGCCGCAGGGCTCCCTGGGATCACGAATTCACCAGGAGTTCAGGCTTGCCAGAGCCTGCAAACTGGGGGCCGCAGCTGGGGGAGGTTATGGTCAAATCATAAAGGGCCTGGTAGGGTTTGCCCTGGAGTATAGATTTCATTCTCTGCACGGTGGAGGGTGGAGAATTTCTTAAATTTACATTTTAAATTAATTTCTAACTCTTATCAAAATAACTCGTGCATGTAGCTTGAAGAGTATAACAGAAATGTACATTTTATAATGGGAGATAACATTTGCTGGCCCTACCTAGTCTCACTTCACTCCAATCCATAGCTAACCATTAAAAAATATATATTTCTTCTAGGCTGGGCACAGTGGCTCACACCTGTAATACTAACACTTTGGGAGGCCGAGGATAGCTTGAGGTCAGGAGTTTGAGACCAGCCTGATCCCTGAGCAAGAGTGAGACCCCATCTCTACTAAAAAGAGAAAAATTTAGCCAGGTGTGGTGGTGCCCACCTGTAGTCCCAGCTACTTGAGAGGCTGAGGCAGGAGGATTGCTTGAGCCCAGGAGTTTGAGTTGCTGGGGGCCAGGCTGACGCCACGGCACTCCAGCTCAGGGACAGAGTGAGACCCTGTCTTAGCAATATTGACATTATTTCTTGACTTTCTGTTATGGAAGTTAGCTCCAATTACATAACTCATCCCAACACACACAATCTTTCAACTGCCTCAATATGGTTCTATCATAATTTTTGGTTAAATCTATTTGCCTGTTGCCGATTCCTTTTAACACTTTTTTTTTTCCTTTTAACACTTTTCTCCTGGGTTGGATTCCCTGTTTTCCGGATCCTACCTCTTCCTACTTTTTGGTTCACTCCTTATTGGGGGAACACTTACTCCATGGGCTTGCTTGAAAGGTGCAAGGGAGGTAAAATTGTCGATACCTTGTGTCTGTAGAAATGTCTTCATTCCCTCCTTCAGCCCTTGCCTTAGATTCATATCTTGGCTTGGAACAGAATTCTAGTTGGAAATAATTCCCCCCAGAATTCAGACGCCATTGCTGCTCTGTCTTGTAGCTTCTGGTGCTGCTGTATCTTGAGTCTCCAGTGCCTGCTGCTTCCTAAGGTTCTACAGCACAAATTGCTTGTTTCTTATCTTGGACCCCCTGCTTTAGCTACCTAGGCTTCTACGTCCTCTGTTCTCAGAGACCGTTCCCACACCTGTGCTGCCCGGCAGTGGGCCCTTGGGCAGACACGCAGACAGGTGTGCTCAATGTGCCATGATAAATTAGAGCTCTGTGGAGGGGATTGACCTGGGGATGTTATCAACCTTCCTCCAGGGGGCAGTATGGAGGACAGATTGGAGAGGGAGGTGGAGACAGGAGGCTGCACAGGACAGGTGAGACTGGAGGTGATGAGTGGGAGAACCAGGGCTGTGGCAGAAGGAAAGGAGGGCGGAGCTGTGGAGGAAGTAGGAGGAAAAGGATCTTAGGAGCAGAGAGGGCAGAACCCAGGAGGCCCCTTGGTTTCTGACTTGGGTGCAGGTGGCCAGTCACCCCTGTGATGAGACAGGAAATAGAGTCAGAGGAACAGGCTGGGGGAGGACAGGTTCAGTTTGAGAAAAAGTGAGGAGCCCAGAGGACCCCCTGGACACATCCGGCGGGCGATGGATGTAAGGGCGTGGAACACACACAGTGGGGCCGGCTGTGCATCATTGCCAAGCGCGTGATCGCGGCAGCCACAGGTGTGAGTGAGTGAGTCAGCCATCTAGCGGGTAAGGAGGAGGAACAGCTGGGGACAGAGGGCGCTGGGCAGCGCAGAGATGACAGGGAGGGCCTCTGTCCTCCAGGAGCAAACCAAGTGATTGCCAGCCCGGTCCTCTCACGCCAGCCATGTAGAAACATGGCCACTCAGGCCCTGACGTTAGCCAGCGGCCTCTGAGCCCACAAGTCCCCAAGAGCTGTTTGTCTAAGCTTAGCCACCCCCATCCCCGAGCCCGGGGCAGGGCTGCCCGCTCCCTGCAGCTGTTCGCGGACAGATGATGGGGATGCCCTGGGATTTCCTCCTCCTAGGGCAGCCCGGGATCAAAGAGAGATGGTGGTGGCAATTACCCCTCCACCTTAGGGTCACATAGAAACCCCGGTCAGGTTTTGGGTGTGCCTGCCTCCTTGTCACAGGTACAAGCAGCATCCGCTTTGAGGTCTGGCTGTAGGAGGCAGATCCTAATGTTCTTAAATGTCAGCATGGGTGGCTAGCCTCAGGTCTGACACCTAGAAAAGACCTATCCTGGAGTCCTCTGGCTGTACCTACCCTGGCAAATCTGCCTGAATATAAACATAGGAATGGCAAGTGCGTGCACTTCACTAAGTTCTTTACATGCATTCTGTCTCTGAATCTGTATAACTTCATGAGATGGGGACTGTACCCATTTTATAGATGAGGAAACTGAGGCTCAGAGAGGTTAGGTGACATATTCGAAATGGAGTCTGTACAAGTCTAGACTGGACAGACTCCTGGGTTAGAACCCTGAATATATGCTAACCACTGGCTAAGTCCCTGTTCTGTGAGAACTCAAGCCCCAAACCTGCCACACCTCAGCTGGTGTGTGTGTGGGGCGGGTGCACGCATGTTTGCCACCAATGTCCTCTCCCTTCCTGAGCTCTCCTAGCCTCCCCTCAAGAAACCACAGGAGGCCAGGCGCAGTGGCTCACGCCTGTAATCCTATCACTCTGGGAGGCCAAGGCAGAAGGATTGCTCAAGGTCGGGAGTTCGAAACCAGCCTGAGCATGAGCGAGACCCCCGTCTCTACTATACATAGAAACAAATTAATTGGCCAACTAAAAATATATATGAAAAAAATCAGCCGGGCATGGTGGCGCATGCCTGTAGTCCAGCTACTTGGGAGGCTGAGGCAGAAGGATTGCTTGAGCCCAGGAGTTTGAGGTTGTTGTGAGGTAGGCTGATGCCGACGGCACTCTAGCCTAGGCAGCAGAGTAAGACTCTGTTTCAAAAAATAAAAAAAGAGAGACCACAGGGATTCTGATGAATTAATCTCATCACTTTCTCCAGGAGGCACTTACAAAAATTACAGAGCAAGGCCAACGGGCCTGGCTTTCTTGGCAGCCAGCCACTGGGGCCATAAAACAAATTGAAAGAAACAAAAATAAATAAATAAAAAATTAGAACTCTCTCTGTCTCTCTCTCTCTCTTTCTCATTCTCTCATACGCATACACACAGCCCTCCAAAGTGTCGAGAACTGTGCCAGGGACTCGCTGCTAGCGCTCAATCCTCTCGTCCAGGGACAGCACGAGTTACCAGGTCCACACACCCTCCTTGACCCGCTGTGGGCGGTCAGGCAACGGCCGGTGGTCCATCCTCCCTTAAAGGCTGGCAGGCCGGCCGCGCAGCTGAGAGCAGAGTGCGGGAACAGTGGACAGAGGGCAGGGGGCGTCCCCAGGCAGCATGAGCTCCCTGCTCGGCAGCTCAGGGCAGACCGGAGCTGGCCACCTGGGTTCCAGTCCTCGCTCTCCCCCACCCTGGACTCTGCTCACCTTTCTCATCTGTAAAATGGAGAGAAATATATTTACCTCCAGGGTGGCTGGGAAAATTAAAGCATCAATAGACGTAAAGCAGCACAGTAGCTGCTCCATAACAAGCCTTGCCGGTGTTCACTCGGCGTGGGTCCAGCACCTACGGGGTCCCAGGCACTTGGACCGCAGAGTGGAGCCCGTCTAGGTGGGGGAGGCAGACAGGTATGACACAGGCGGTGATGGGGACGGCAGTGGATTGTCAGCACAGAGAAGGAGCGTCTCCGCAGGGGGACCTGGAGAGGTGGGCGTGCCAGGGGTGGAGGTCTAGGAGATGGTGGAGTTCCAGGAACTGATAATTATGCAGAGTGACAGGGAGTGGAGGAAATCAGGACACTGAGGCTGGAAAGAGGGAGGGGTGGGGAGGGGAGGGGCCAAGTTCTACCCAGCCCTTTATGCCAAGATACAGACTTGGATGCGTTAGTTTATACTTGTGTTTTCCTCGTTTCTGTTTATCTTCTTAATTTTATCATGCTTATGAATATTGAATCTAGTTCTTGAGAAGCCACACAAGCTAAAGTGCTCTAAGAAATGGTTAGAGGGCCGGGCGCAGTGGCTCACGCCTGTAATCCTTGCACACTGGGAGGCTGAGGCGGGCAGATCGCTCGAGGTCAGGAGTTCGAAACCAGCCTGAGTGAGACCCCGTCTCTATTAAAAATAGAAAGAAATTAATTGACCAACTAAAAATATATAGAGAAAAAATTAGCCGGGCATGGTGGTGCATGCCTGTAGTCCCAGCTACTTGGGAGGCTGAGGCTAAGGATTGCTTGAGCCCAGAAGATTGAGGTTGCTGTGAGCTAGGCTGACACCACAGCACTCACTCTAGCCTGGGCAACAAAGCGAGACTCTGTCTCAAAAAAAAGAGAAAAAAAAGAAATGGTTAGAGTTAGATACAAGAGGGGGAGGGCCCAGAATCTTCACCCCTTCCCCCTCTCATCACCTCCCATTCTCCACTCCCTCCCATTCTCCACCCCCTCCCTGTAGGAGGTGGGACAGAGGGAAGGTGGCACCCTGGACTTAAGAGAGAGAATAGCCTTCCCTCCCTGCGGATCTCCAAGGTGCTCTGGGGAAATCCATTTCCTCGCCAGTAAAACTGTGGACAAGAACGCTCATGCGCTGTCATGGGCGCTCGGGACAATGAAGCCTGTTGAGTGATCTCGCTACTGGGAAGCCCTCTGTCAGTGGCAGGGCATGGTTCATGCCCGTCCCCAGGAAATCCAATAGGAGATGGTTTCCGCACCCCACATGGGCTGGCTGCAGCACAGGGAAGCTCAAGGACGCTGTCCTCCCCTGATGGCCACCAGACTGCCTCCACTGCTGGGTTAGTGGCAGGGGCCTTCCTTGGGGGGGCGGCACTTCCAATCTCCCCTAGCTCCTTGTGAGATGCAAACGTGGCTCTGTGTGGCACTGGGTAACTTGCTTCTGCTCCCCAAGTCTCAGTTTCTTAGTCTGTGAAATGGGCCAGCGACGTGCCTACCTCCGAGGGTCGTTGTGAGGACCGAGGGAGCTGCTGCAGGTTGTGCATACAGGAGGGGCACAACACATCTCAGCTGTCATGGCTATAACGGGAATGGGGTGTGGTGTGCAGGATTCCGAGGACAGGTAGGCCTCAAACTTCTCCCTGCACCCTCGGGAGGTAGATGTCTGGGGGCAGGGCAGGAACAAGAGATATGTTCTAGATCAGAGATCCTGTTCTCTGAAAACCACCGGCTCAGCAGACCTCCCTGACTTTGGGACAGAAGTGGAAGAGACACAATGACGAAAGAGCACTGTGGCATGCTGGCTTCCATGTGTAGCTTTCAATTGCCCTCTGCCCCTCCGCCACCTTTCTTTCCAACACCAGGCAATTAGCCGGGCATGGTGGCACATGCCTGTAGTCCCAGCTACTTGGGAGGCTGAGGCAGGAGGATCGCTTGAGCCCAGGAGTTTGAGGTTTCTGTGAGCTAGGCTGACTCCATGGCACTCTAGCCCAGGCAACAGAGTGAGACTCTGTTGAAAGAAAAAGAAAGAAAGGAAGGAAGGAAGGAAGGGAGGGAGGGAGGGAGGAAGGAAAGAAAGGAAAGAAAGAAAGAAAGAAAGAAAGAAAGAAAGAAAGAAAGAAAGAAAGAAAGAAAGAAAGAAAGAAAGAAAGAAAGAAAGAAAGAAAGAAAGAAAGAAAGAAAGACAGACAGACGCAAGGCTGGGTGGAACTTGGCCCCCCACCCTCCCTCTCTTTTCTTTCCAGGCTCAGTGCCCTGATTTCCTCTACTCCCAACCCCTAGCACTCTGCATAATGATGACAGGTGATAGATGTTCAGTGCGTATTTGTTAAATCAGTGTGGACAGGACAGAGAATGGAGGGTAGAGAGGCAGCCATGGCCTCTCCCGACCAGACTGAAGCCTCCCAGGAAGAGGCCCTGAAAAGAGACAGTGGCCTCCCCAGAGCACAGGAAGTTCAGCTCAGCCTACAAAAGATCCTATATTCACACTGCACAGAAACACTTGGAAAGCTCAGGTTTCTCACCTGTAAAATGGGGGTAGCATTAGTACCTTCTTCCTGGATTATCACTGGGAAGGACTGGGTAGACAAGTCACTGGCCGCATTGCTCTCGCCTCTGTGCTGCTGAGAGTCCTGCCCTCGTGGGGCCAACAGCTCCCAGGAGCATGGGGTCAGGTTCACGGTAGCCATTATTATAACCTGTTTAAGGACTGACCTGGAAAATTAATCCCACATTCCCTCTGCCGTATGAACTGTGCTTATAAAATGACCACTTCGCGTCGAATAGAGCTTTACAAATGCTAAAGCCACGTTCCATACGTAGCCTTGCGTAAACCTTCGTGTGTAGATAGCACACTGTTTTGCAGAGGAGGACATTTCAACGTGGTCGAGAGGAAAGTGATTCCTCCAGGTCAGCAAAGCTGGGTGGCCTGGGCCTGCCCGTGGGTGCAGAACCCAGGCCTGACGCCTGTGGGCTCGGAGTTCCCAAGAGGCTCTTTCCACGTGTCAGGGGGCCCAGGCTGGAGGCCAGAGTGGTGGTGGTCTGTGCTGATGTCTGGTCCGTACGGGGGGCGTTCTTCTCCTGGGCTAAAATGCTGGCTCATGAGTTTTGATGTCCCTTCTAAGCGGTGGCTTCAAAACGGTGGTGGACTATTCTCTGGAGAGTGTTTCTCTGAGCGGCCGCCTGGCCTACCCTGACTTCCATGTGGAAGAGAGTTTGAAGCGAAGCATTCTGATAAGCGCCTCGGAGCACCTACTTTGAGATCCCTTCCCTGGGGGGTCCTCAGGGTCGGGGAGCTGTGGGTCCAGCCAATTAGTCCCCATCTAGCCTTTCACCGGGCCGTGGGTGGTGGCGCCTGGCAACGCTCTCTGTGTCTGGTTGCAGGGAACATCGAGTACAGCTGCCCTGCCACCAACGAGTGCGAGATCACCAAGCGGAGGCGCAAGTCCTGCCAGGCCTGTCGCTTCATGAAATGCCTCAAAGTGGGGATGCTGAAGGAAGGTAAGAGGCTCCTCTCTCGGGGCAGTTGCAGGCCCCTGTGGGATACCCCCCAGCCATGGACCCTCTGCAGAGCGATGCACATGCATTGTGTCCCAGGCTAGGCCCAGCCAGGGGCCGTCTCCCCCCACACCCTGCTGGCCGCCCGCCTTAGCGCTCCTTTAGGGAGGTGGGAGTTGGAAGTTCTCCAGTGAGGGTCCTCTGGGGACCGCTGGCCCCACCTGGGCCCTAGACAGCTGGGCACTCTGCGAAGGCCCTCCTTAGGGGGAAGCCCCCTCTCCACCCTGGGAGGGGTGGGCTTGAGAGGCCTCGAGGCTTTGAGGCTGAAAAGGGCAGAGACGTTAAGGCCCAGAATGGTCAATTGTGTTCCCCGCACCTGCAAAGATTGGCCTTTGTTGTCCAGCGGTGGACAGGGCATGGCTCTGGCCTTCCTTGCCCCCTCTCTCATCTTCTCTTCCCTCTCCTTTCTCCCCCGTGGCCACTGTCCCCAGAGCCACACAGTCTGGCGTGGCAGCCAGCACGTGGCTCCTGAGCGCTGGTCCTGGCTGAGATGCACTCTGAGTGTGACAGGCATGCCAGGTTTAGAGGACTGCATGGACAATAAAAGCAGTATGAAATCTGGTAGTGATCATCTTTATAACTTGATTACACGCAGAAACTATACTATTCTGGATATGTCGGGTTAAGAAAAACATTGTGAAATTAACATCGCATGTTGCCTTTTACCTTCTTTAATGTGGCTCCTAGAAAACTGAAAATGACACGTGGCAGCTGCTCTGGGTCTCCTCCTGCCTCATTTTCCCTGCAGATCTGCTCAGTTTAAGGAACCCATTCTGTACCATTTGGGGGGGGGAGATCCTGTGTGTGTGTGTGTATGTGTCTGGCGTGCACATGTGTGTGTATGTGTGTGTGTGTCTGGCGTGCACATGTGTGTGTGTGTGTGTCCCTCCCTTCTCCAGCTTCCAGTGGAGCCAGATTCTTACAGATCAGCTTTTAAGTTTCTGGGCCCGAGATCCTTCTATAAGCAGGAAGAGTCAGGAAAAGAGGTGTGCAGGGTGATCAGGAGGGACCCTAGGGCACAGGGAGGGGCAGGGCTGGGGTGCAGACCTGCACCAAGAGGGGGAAATTTGGGGAGCCCAGGGTCACCCCTTCCAGTCCTCTCCCAGGGCCCTCTAGGGTTGTGATGCTTTGTCAGTACAACAACTTGGACTTTGGTGTGCTGTAGAAATTGGAACCCCCACTCTGTTTTCCATTCTGGGTACCCCCTACTCACCTCAGCTCAGCCCAACATCTGTCCCCATAAAACAGAAGCTCTCGGAGTAGGCCCCGAGGGCTGCTTGTGTCTGCAAAGCACTTTGGCCTTTCTCATTTCCCATTTCTCATAACGCATTTCTCACTGATCACTTCATTTAACACCTTCGCGTTGGAGGGGACCCCTCTGCTGTTAGACATAGGTCAGCTGCTTCACTGGGGTCTCAGCTGAAAAAGGAGCCCTCTTTCCAGACTAAGAATGGGCTGTGTTGGACCTGCCGAGAGACTGTCTATGGGCTTTGGTTTGGGTTCATTTTGACTACACAGTTTTGATCTTGCTCCCGTGCAGGGTGTGACCCAAGACTCCTACACCAATCTTTTTCTGCTGCTTCAGAGCCTCCTGGTGTTCACAGAAGGGGAAACTGAGGCACAGAGGCCCATAGAAGCATGCCTTAGCACTGGACTCATGACTTCCCTCTCCACATGGTTGTGGGAACTAGGGTTTCTAGCCTTGGAGAGACTCATTCATCTTAAGTCCCAGAGACGGTGCTGCCACTTTCTTCTGGGTGTGAGGACACCAGGTCAGAGGGGGGCCAGCTGCCCAGCAACTCTCCTGGATGGAGTGTGTAGCCTGTCTTTGCTTACCTTATGGCATCTGTGGAACTTAGAGCAATAAGAAGCTTCTCCTTGTCAGTATACCCCAGAATCTTATGGGTGACAGAACTGAGTCCTACAGGGGTTGGGGTGAGATGAGGCTCCCACCCTCAGGCACCTGCTCATTTGAGGGGAGCTGGCCCAGGGCCTGCAGCCTCCCTGCTCCGTGCTGTGTCGCCCCCCAGGGCATAGGTCAAGGGTGGGGGTGTGGAGAGGGGACCACCACTCCATCCCTGGACCTCCTTGCAGTGCTGAGCAGAGCCTCGATAGGGCCACCCAGTGCTGGGGATAGACGGCGGTACTTTCTAGAGGCCCCCCAGGAAGGGGGAGGTGGGGAGGGGACACACTGATGGCAGGGCGGGGGTGGCCAAGTGCCCAGCTGATGGGCTGCAGCGGCTCTCACATCCAGACTGCCACTTGTAAGAGAAGCGAAATGGCACTGTCTGTCCCGGGATGACGGTGTGCGGGGTGCTGGGAGGACGTGGCCCAAGGCTGTGCTGCCTCAAGTGGGGAGGGCGTGCAGGGTGAGCCCCGCGGTGACATCCCCCTGTGCTGTAAATAGCCCTGTGGTTGATGGCCGCTGGGACGTCCCAGGCTGTTGGCGGGATCTGGGCAGACACCCTGAGCCCAAAAAGGCCCTTTAAGGAGCTCTGCCCGAAGGAGGAAGACACACTCACCAGAACACTCCCTCCCCAGGCCCCGCCGGTGCTGGCAGGTCTAAATCCAAAGGGGAAAGACGACACAAAGGCTCCCAAGTGTGGACAAAGCAGAGAGCCTCCTTCAGTTTCTGTCCCCGCAGAGCGCTGGTGAGATCCTGGGATCTGAAGCTCCGCGGGGACCGGCCCCCTTAGGAGGAGCGCCTCATTCAGGAGCCTGGGTCCCTGCCAGGCGGGGGCTCTTGGCAGCGCCCGGCTCCCGCTTTTGTTCCCCTGTCCCTCAAGGCTCCACACGCAGGGCCCAGGCCCCCCTCTGTCTTCCTCAGACTCCAACTTGACTCCGAGAGGCAGACCTCACCCTTCCTGGAACTTCTCCCTTGCTTTAGGTCCCACACTGGGCCCCTGGCGTTGGGGTAGTGGGGGGCCGGGCGTGGGCCCTGAGTCTGACAGGAGGGGCAAGGCTGGGGAAGGAGACGTGAATGCCTCTGCGCTGTGCCTGCCACCACCTACTCATCAGAACCGCTTCCCCATCTCCACTCAGCAGCTCTCCTTTCTTAAGCGAAACAGTCATGGTTTGGGGGACCAGCAGCAGCCAGGGAAGAGGTCAGACCGGTGGCCTCCTCTGGCTCACCCTGTCCCCGTGAGGCCGCAGAGGCTCAGGGGTCCAGGCTGGGGAGGCTGCTCACGTGGTGGGCCCCAGCTGTGCTGCTTCCCTGTGCCTTCCTCCCTCGCTGTCCTGGGACCAGAGCCCACTGTGGACCGCAGGAGATGCCCAGCGGTCTGTTTTGCTTTAAGCAAATCTATTATCTGAAAATTTGTAGTTTCGGGGAAAAAAGTACTTATTTTCTATTACAAATTGAATACAGAATCTGAACTGAGTGAGGAGTTGGTGGCCGGCATTCCACTCCTGGCTGTCCGGTGTCCCTGCTGTGCAGTGTTATCTCCCACTTGACCATTGCTCCACCTGCAGAGCGGGGGTGGTTGATACACGTTCTCCATCGCCAGGTCCAGGTGGGGACCAGAGGGGGCAACTCCTTGGCAAAATCCACAGTAGGATGACTTAGAGATATCAGCTCCCTGGGTGCGTCAAAATACTGTAGTGTTTGGTTCAAAATGGGTCTCATTTATACTCAACTTTTCAGCAGTGTGCCCCTTGCGTTTGGTGAGGCAAGCTGGTGTCCAGCCGCCCTGATTTTCTTCCTCGATTCACTGCTGGGAATTGTAGAGGGTGGCATTGTCTTGGGCTAGTCCCCATTCTGGGTTCTAGGATCAGGATGAGACAGGCCTCCCAGCCTGGCTGGACTGTGGACTAACTCGGCCCCTCATTGAGAAGAACCCTGGAAAGTCATTGGTTGCATTTCTTAGGATGCTCCCCAAGTCTACGGTACTGCTCCGGGATTTCAATTCGTCCCTGCAGACGTCACCTTCTCCTCACCTCACTTCACCTCCCTCAAGCCACCGGCCTCCCAGGCCCACTCTGTTTCCTCCCCATCAGCCCCTGCCTGCCTTTCCCCAAGTGTTTTCTAAAAGATATTTGATTTCAGTGAAAGCTGGGCTGACATCCATGCAATATGCTCCCGCTCTCTCTTTGTGCTTGTTGGGAAGGCGGAGGGCTCCTCCGGGGATTCTGGGTAATTGGGTTAGTGGCCAGCTCATGTCAGGAAATTAAAAGGAGGCCCTGATCAGGTTCCCGCTGCATGGGATTTAATGGCTTTGTATTTATAGAGTATTCTGCCTCTAGCCCATGCCAGAAATACCACTTTTCTGGCCCTGTGAATGAAGAAAGGGAATGAGAGATGGCTTGCCTTTAAAAATTCTTTTTCTTTTCCAAAATATATTAGTGTTTTTGGGGGGGAAAAAAAAGCAGCTCTCAATTACTTCAGAGAATAGTATTGAACTACAACCTGAGCACTCCAGTGTATGTTTGTATCCCTCCTGAACCACTTGCCATTCTACACAGCTCCTACCCACTCCACACACACCTGACAGCTCTCAAGATCCTCTCGTGTGCCCTAAAGCTCTGGGCCACTCAGCCACAGTGACCACTGATTGGGAAGTGTTGATCGAATGAAGATGAGGACATGGTCTTGTCTGTGCTGAACTGTTATTACTGCTTACTGGGAGCCCTCGGTGTTTCCACGCATTGGATAACAGGGTCAGTGCTCACGTAGACCCCATAAAACCTCAGACTCGCCACTTGTCAGTTCCTTGGGCAAGTTATGTAAGGCTCTGTAAGCCTCCCTTTCCTCCTCTGTAAAATGGATTGTCGTGCCATTGTCATCTTGCTCCCAGCCCGTAGAGTTATACCATGAAGTCTGATATTGATTGTGGGTTTGAGATAGATATTCCTCATCATGTTATAAAAACAATTTTCTTCTGCGATTCAGAAGACAGCTTGGAATCTCCCATAGACTCTCCTCCCACTCTGGCTGGTGAACTTGCTTCACATTTCCTTGAGAAAATAGAAAGTCAAGTGGGGCATTTCTTACTCTCCTACTATTGAATCCAAACCTGCCGGTTTGTGTGTCTATGTCTTCTGCCGTCTTCCTGGCAGAGCACAGTTGTTTCACTCCTGATGAAAGCCAGTCCCCCTCCTGTGCTCTGAATTGCTCTCCTATCTGATAAAGATTTTACTCTCATATTAGTAGGATCTTCTCTGCTTCCAGCATAATTACATTCTTCCTCACTACTGGATCATTTTCATCAGCATTCACACATTATGAAAACCCACAACTGTATTTTGACCTTTCATCTCCATCCAGATGCTGCTACTTTATCTCGCTCCCTTTCTCAACAAAACTTCCCAGTGGAGTTGACAGCACTTGCTATATTCACTTCCTTAAACTCCATTCACTCTGTCAAAAAACTTCTTTAAAAAGTAGACATTGAATAGATCCAGGAAAATATTTATAGTATATTATATTAGGTAAGGGAAGTCTAAACTTCTATAACAAAGAGACTATAACAAAGAGACTCCCTTTCCTCTCTCAAAAAAAAAAAAAAAAAAGCAAAACACAAAGCAGGATAGCAGTTTAGTTCCCTCTCATTTCTCATGTAACATGTAGCACATGTAGCACTCTGAAGGTTACAGATGGTCAATCCAGGGCTGGTTGGCAGCTTTGCCATCTCAGCATGTGGCTTTCATTGTGGACCCTCAAGTCTTTCCATCTCACAGACATCCACTAGGAAGAAGAGTCTATGCTAGATCATTTGAAGGGCAGGACCCAAAGTAGCACACCTGTGTTCTTCCATTCGCAGCCCATTGGTGGAACCCAGTCACATGGCCACACCTCTCTGCAAAGGTGTCTGGGAATTGTAGCCATTACCTGGGATACCACATACCCAGCTAAAACTCTGTTGGTATGGAAGAAGGGAATAATATATTTTTGAGGACAACCTTTGTTATTTGTCAAAAACATGTCCAGCTTGAAGAATAATGACACCTTCCACCCAGGATGAGACAGAATTACCTTTACCTTGGAGGTTCCTCCTGCACATTTCCTTGTTTTCATTCCCTCTTCTCCACCTCAGAGGCAACGGCTATCCTGGATTTCACTTTGTTTTTCCTTTGCCTTTTTTAGTAGTTTTACCGTTTATCTGTATCTCTAATGACATCCTATTTTTTAGTTTTAGAAGAAATTATATATTTTTCTGCCTCTTTATTTTTTTTAGTCAATACTTCTGAGATGGATGCTTCTTGTTGCATGGTGCTGGAATTAATTCTTTTTCATTTCTGTCTAGCAGAAGTCAGTAAATAACTTAGGCTTTGTGGGCTTATAAGGTCTCTGTCATAAGTACCCAAATCTGCTATTGTAAGGACACACAATATGTAACGAACAAACAGGTTGTGTTCTGATAAAACAGGCAGAGGGCTGGATTTGGCCCACAGACCGTAGTTGGGTAACTCCTGCTATACACTGTCAATGCGTGAGTTTAAGAGAGCTTGTTTATCCTGTCTACCATGGATTGGCATTGGGGCTTCTGGGTTTTGTTATTACACACACTGTGCATGTTTTCCTGCCTGCACATGCGCAAGGCCTTAGGGGCCTGGGAATGGAATCACCAGGTCTACGGCATCTTCAGTCTTATGACATGGTTGCTCCATATTCTCACCAATGCTTCTAATTTTTGCTAGTTGTGTATAAACTGGTATCCTCTGATTGCTTTAGTATGTGTTTTTTAGACTATGATATAAGCATATTTCATGTGTTTAGCTATTTAGGATTCCTTTTCTAAGTTGAGGTGTTGTCCAAGCCTTTTCCCTATTATTTATTTATTTGTTTTTAGAGACAGGGCCTCGCTCTGTCACCTGGGCTCAAGTGATCCTCCTACCTCAGCCTCCTGAATAGTTGGGATGGTAGGTGTCTACCACCATGCCTGGCTAATTTTTTTTTTTTAAATTTTTTTTAGAGATAGGGTCTTGCTATGTTGCTCAGGCTGGTCTCAAACTCTTGGCCTCAAGTGATCTTCTGGCCTTAGCCTCCCAAATCACTGGGATTACAGGCGTGAGCCACCACACCTGGCTATTTTTTTTTACCTTATTTTTTCTACTGGTTGTAGAAATTAATTGTTAGTATTATAAAAATCTTCCTATTTGTAGCCTCTTTCTCTTTATGGAATCTTTTTAATGAATAAAAATCAGTGAGTCTAATAAATTGAATTATTAATTTTTTCCTTTTTGGTCGTGCTTTTATGTCATTTAAAAAATATTTTCCAAGCCTGCTGTTGTGAATATGTTTTGCTAATCTGCCTCACATGTGTAGGTCCTTAATCCTCCTGAAGTTGAGTTTGAGTCTGATGAGCTGGACATCCCCCAGCCTGCTCCAGTTGGGCTTCACAGCTGACCACACCCCTGTGACTGTGCCCCCCATAGCCTCTGAGTTGCCAAATCTGACACTTCTGTCTCCTGCTCAAGTTCAATGTCATTTTCTCAGAAAGGCTGCCTTCCCAGTCCGTTACCTGTTATCACATCCCCTGTTTACTTCATCTAGCTTCTTTCAACCTGTAGTTTTCTTAATTGTTTGTTTGTTTGCATACTTGTTGACGCCATCTCTAACACAGTTGATAATTCAGGCCCCAGGATGGCAGATTGCCTTTAGTTGGACTGTCAGCCCAGGGTGGGCAGTGGCTGCCTGGAGTGCATGACTGAAAGGCTTCTTAGGCAGTGCCTGGGATCAGTGGGCAGGTGTGCCATGATTGATTAGCAATGTCTGCCACAGACTAGGAAATGGAAGACAGTGGCACAGGTGACAGGTATTTGCTATGACTGATCTGGTCAACTGAGTTTAAGTGATTTGACCAAGGCCACATAGCTAGTAAATAGCAGAGCTGGGTGGAATCTAGTCTCCTTGGTTATGTGGAAATTCCTCCTAAGAAGCCCATTCCAACCTCAATGTAGTCTCCTTGGCCAGTAGCAAAGTCCATCGCCCTTCCTCAGAGGGGAAGAGAGATAAAGGGAAAGGAAAGGGAAACTTTTCCCTGTTGGGTGTACAGTTTTGGAGACTTCCTGGCAGTCAGGAATGCAGGGATAGCACAGGCTTGTCGAGATGACCTTGGGGCCGTGGGGCTGTGGTGAGAAGGGTGCAGAGGAGAGCAGTGGGAGAGTGGACCCTTCTTGAATAGGCAGAATGTTGGGGCTCATCTCTTGCTGCCATTTACCCACCATAGTACCCAGAGCTCACAGAGCAGCTGGCAGAAGCCCTGGAATATTAGGGGGCACATGGGTTTGTTTGCCTACAAGGCTATCTCTCCTGGATTTCAGGGAGTCAAATGGGAAGCACTCTTTGCCATTATGATATGTCCCCAGGGTAAGAGGCAGCCCAAACTAGCCATTGTGTCTGAGGCAGTAAGGAAAGTGCACCTGTCATCCAGAACCTTCTGCAGGACAGATGGCTGAAGGAAGCCCAGTGTATGCAGGAGATATGGCTGAGAGTTTATGGCATCACACTGGGCTGGCACTCCCGTTGGCATGCCCCATGGGACTTCTGGGCTCTCAGGAGCTCATAGTACCCACATCACCTTTTGGGTGGTTTTCTCCTCCTTCTGGGCACGGGTCAGCTATAGTTTGGTAGAACTTACAGACAGAGGGTCAAACCCCAATTTCCCGGGGAAGAATGCTAGTCAGATGAAAGTACTGAATAAAGCAGATTCAGCACAGTGCTCCTCAGACACGGCATGTTCTCAGAATTACTAGAGGAGCTTTGAAAAAATATCCATTGCTGGATATCGCCCCAGACCTACTGACTCGGAACCTCAAAGTCAGTGCTGTTCAAAGACTTTCCAGGGCATTCTGGTGATTATATAGGACTGGTGGTTGCAAGTTCAGGGCAAAGGAGATAGGACTTGGCAATCTATAAATCAAGATTCAGATCCACCCTTTGACATTTCCTGGCTGCGGGACCTGAGCAAGTCACCTGACCTTTCTGAGCCTCAGATTTCACATGGGACCAATAATGATCGTGTGTTCTCCCTCCTCAACATTGTTATGCAGCTCCAGTGGGATATGGTGTGAAATAGCTTTGTAAACTGTGAAGCACTGCACACGTGTGAACCTGCTCATATCATGAACGAACCACGGATGTTGGATTTGGTGGTGGTGATGGGGCGGGGGTCTGGATAAGGGCAAGAGAAGGGTCTTGGCCATGACAACCTTGCAGTGCCAGCAGCGATCCTGACCTCAGACCTGGACAGCAGCTTGCAGAAGGAGGACATCGGCTCAGAGGCCTTTCCCGCTCCTGCCCTGTCTGAACCTTCCTTGTGGGAAGAGAAATGTGCCAGGGGGAAGTGCCCGAGACAGGCTCAGGGCCAGGTGCAGGGCCGCGCTTTGCAGACCTTTAGCAGGTTATTTTTAGTGTCTGGGTATAACAGAAAGGAGCTTAAGCTGGCCCCCGCTGCTGCTGGCCCTGCACGCTCGGCTATTTTTACTTCTGAAAGACTGGGATCTCGTCCAGCTTAGGGAGGGAAGACAAGAAGAAAGGAGGGAGGTGGAGGGAAGCAGGAATTATTTTACTTCCATTAAGAAAAAAGTCAGTAGCCTGATCTTATCAAGTCAGCAAATGGGCATCTGATCCCGGACGTGGAAGCTTCGGGCTCTGGACGCCCTGACGCGTCTGCAGTGGATGGGAGAGGCCAGCAGATGGGGCTTGGCCTGGAGGGGTTTGGGGAGCCCTTTGCTCCCAAGGGGTTTCTGTCCCAGAGTGGTCCTGAAGCTCCTTTGCCGTTCGCTGTGCCCCCAGCTGGGAAGTGGGATTGGCGCTGCAGGCACCAGGGCACCAGCCTAGTGATAAGGTCACGGGTGGGGTGGGAGCAGGTGTGAGCTCAGCCAAGGGCAGGACCTCTGTCCTCAGGTTGGTTGGACAAAGGCAGCCATCAGCCCTGTTGACATTTTCCAGACAGCGCCAGTGCTGGGGCTGTGTGCCCCTGGGCACAGTATTTAACTTCTCTGAACCTTAGTTTCTTGAGGGGTTTCTGTTTAACACACTGAGCCATGGTAGTGACAACTGTGCGGATGTGTTTCCCTTTCTTCCCATGATGAAATTGGTTCAGGCCAGACTCTACCACCTTCAATAGGCAGATGAAAAGCAAGAAGTTATTGTTGAGTGCCTACTGTGTGCCCAGCACTCTGCTACATGTTTCAACATTTTAGGTTAATTCCACCAACCTGAAAAATATTAAGGGTTTAAAAAAAATTTTAACAGCTTTATTGAGATACAGTTCCTCCATTTAAAGTGTACAATTTTATGGTTTTCGATACATTACATTTTTTTAAAATTGTGGCAAAATGTATATCACAAAAAAATTTCCATTTTAAAAGCCATTTTAAGTGTACAGTATTACATTAAGTATTAAGTACATTCACAATGTTGTACAACCATCATCACTATTTCCAAAACTTTTTCATCATCCCAAAGAGAAATTCTATGCCTGTTAAACAATAACTCCCAATCCTCCTTCCCTCAGTCCTGGCAACCTCCAATCTACTTTCTGTCTCTATGAATTTGACTACTCTAGATAGCTCATAAAAGTGGAATCATTCAATATTTGTGTCTAGTTTATTTCACTTAACATACATAGTGTTCTTTTTTTTTTAAGGCAAGCATGGAAATGAGGTTTATGGAGGAGAGAAGGACAGGATTACAGGGAAAAGAGCAAGATACAGGTTTACAGAGCGTGATACATATGTCACAGATGATGACTGGACCCATTGTCACAGCAAAGGGAGAGCAAAAGGAAGGGTGAAAAAAGTAGCATAGTGTTCTTAAGGTTCATCCATGTTGTTGCACATATCATAATTTTATACCTTTTTTTGACTGCATAATGATCCATTGTTTGTATGTACCACATATGTTTATCTTTTATGTATTGATGGACACTTGGGTTGCTTCCACCTTCTGGCTATTATGAATAATGCCGCAATGAATATTGGCAGGCAAGTGTCTGTTGAAATTCCTGTCTTCAGCTTTTTGGGGTATATACCTGGGAGTGGAATTGCTGGGTCAGATGGTAATTCTGTTTCACTTTTTGAGGAACTCCCAAACTGTGTTCCACAACAGCTACACCATTTTACTTTTCTACCAGTGTTTTAAAAAAGTTATTAATTAAACTTTTTATTCTGAGATAATTGTAGATTCACATGCAGTTGTAAGAACCAATACAGAGAGATCCCATGTACCCTTTACCCAGTTTCCCCCAATGATAACATCTTATAAAACTGTAGTACAATATCACAACCAGTTTATTGACATTGATATAGTCAAGAGACAGAAAATCTTCAAGGGTGAAGTATTTTTAACAATATTAATTGACATTTGTTGAGCACTTACTATGTATGTACCATGTACACTATTGTAAGTGCTTACATGGAAAGCACTTCCATTATGAGGATTAAATGAGTTAATATCATCTCTGTGCAGTGGACACTATTATTATCCCTATTCTACAGGTAAAGAGGTTGAGGCACAGAGAGGTGAAGAAACTTGCTCTAGATCACTCAGGTAGCAAGAAGTAGACAGGGATTATATCCAGATCTGACCCTGAGGCTAGTGCTTCTCTTCCTTCCACTTGTATTTGTGTCTAAAAGATTTCTGGATTTCTCATATTGGTCAGGAAGAGGGGTGGCTCCTTATCTGATCCTGGGCTCAACTCAAGGACTTTGTCTGCAGAGGGTCATGTATTCCAGTGATTACCAATTCTTTTTGTACTCATGGAACACTTAGAAATATTAATATTTTGACCTACACAAATTAGGGGATTAGACAATGTTGAACAGTGGTTAAAACAAAGGATAAGTACTTGTTACAGTATTTGGAGATCTGCAACACTTTACATAATGAGCATTATTAATGCCTTTTTACATTCAGAAAGTATCAATAAGATGTTAAATCTAATAATCCCAGACAGTAATTGTAAGTTCATTAGTATTTTAATGTTCTTCCTGAATCTGCTTTTTAGCTATTTTACTAATATAAGGACACAAACAATAAGGCAACTCTCATTTCAAGTTAAAGTCTCCTTTTTTTTTTTTTCCAGTTGGTATTTGTAAGGCTTAAACATCCTAATTTAAAAAGTAATTGCCCATTGTATCAGTTAGTGAAAATTGCTTTCTGCTGCAAGTTATAGAGAATCTGATAGCTAGTGGCTTAAGCATCGATAACGAGGTTGATTTCTCCACCTTACAAGAAGCCTAGAGACGAGCAACCGCTGGTGTTGCACAGGCTTCCAAGCCGTAGCAGGAAGGGCTCAGGCTCGTTCCGTCTTTCTTCTCTGGCATTCTTTGGTGTCCTCAGATGGCTGCCTTATGATAGCAAGGTGGTTGCACCGCTGTGCTTCACCTTCCAAGTGAGGGCAGGAGAAAGGCAGAAAGAGCTGCACCAAACATGTCTGTCTCTTTTATCAGAAAAGCAAACCCATTCCCAGCAGCCTCCACCTTGGACTTGCCTTTCCATCCCACTGGCCTGACCCAGGTCACCTGCCCAGGCCTAGCTACTAAGGAAGCTGGGAGCGTGGGGAATAAGATTGTTGGGACTGGCTAGGGCATGTTGCCTCCACCAGCAAATCCAGGTTCTGCTGGCATGGAAAAGAGGGAATGGACATTTAGTCAATAATCATAATGTCTGTTGGGCCCACCTACTAGCATTTGGTGATCCATTTGTGAAGGTTTCATGATACGATATCTTGTTGTAGCACTCAGCATGAGGACCAAGTCCATGCCATAACCTCTTGGGGAGGGCCTTCTCCTTGTTCATTAACCTTGTGAGCAGCTTGCTCAAGACAATGTAAAAGCACAGTGGCAGATAGTAAATATAAACATAGGTGACCAATGTCTGTTTGGGTAGAGTGTGGAGGAATTCAGATATCTGTCCACTGGCTCTGCCCTTGGAGAGCTGACAGTTCTCAGTTCAGAGCATACCACATCAATAAGGACAATTGCATAGAAGGCAGGGCAGTGACTGACTTGAAAACAGACAGATATAGAAGATAAAAGGTGCTTGGCCAGGGAAGGAGGGTGCCCAAGAATTTCAGATCTGTAAAAGATTGTCTTGTGGAAGGGGAGCTGCCTTGTTGAATGGGATGGAGGGTAGTAAGTGATCAGGAGACAGAATTTAGCTCAATACAAGGGGGGAACCTTCCATGAGGAATGGGCTGCCTAGGGAGTACGGTTCTGGAGGCTGGTGAGACAAAGGGAAGCTGTGAAAGGAGAACCACGAGATTCTTTTGTTTCCTAAGTTGAAAGGGCTTCATTTTAACTCATCATTTTACTCAGACGTGCGATCGCCTCCCACGGGCTGGGTACTGAGCTTGGACTGCGAAGATGAATGAAAGTCCTTGCCCAGGAGGTGCTGCCAGTCCCCTAGGGAGATGGGCACATGGGGTCTTATGACGTGCTGGTGGTCATGTCATTGCTGCAATAGAGAATGAGCAAAGGGAAGCCAGCAAAGAGTGTGGCCACTGTGCCCAGGGCTCCTGGAAAGACTTCTCAGAAGAGAATTCTTGAACTGGGCCTTCGAGGGTGAATGCAGGATAGTAATTGCCTCCGGAAATAGTGTGGGCAAAGGGGATGAGGACACTTCATTTGGGGGGGGGTCCATCTTGCCCACGCCCAGGCTGGGGTGCTGGGGTGCATGGGTTGGGTTGGGAAGCACAGGTCTGTGCCCCAGGACCTCCCACCCTACATCGCCATTAGCAAACCCTGACTGGGGGATGAGGGGGACAGAGGAATGTAGCAGCCTGGGTCCTGTCCTCTAAGAGCCATGGAATAGAAGAGACGGTGGCTGTAAAGGGAAACGGGATGAGGTGGCATGTGCAGTACCAGGTGAATGCCAGGGTATTGTGGGCTGGTGGGAGGCTGGTGGGAGAGATGGCCTCCCCTGGCCTGCTGGAACCGCTTTCCAATTTACCACACATTTCCCCATCCTGAAGTCATTTTTTCAGTTGTCACAACAGCCATATGTGGTGAGCAGAGTAGATATTACCCTTCCCTCCTCCCCTGTACCCGATGATGAAGCTGAGTTCGGGACCTGAGCAGGGGCAGGGATGGGCCTGGGACCTTGCTCATGGATCCCACGGGCTGCAGTGATTGTGGACTCGTGCATAGAGCAGGACTCGGGGAAGCAGGCAGGAGGCAGGGAGAACAAACACGTTTCCCACTAGGCGTTAGTTTGTGCAGAGTTAAACCCAACAGGCTACTTTCTCTTTTAAATAGAATAACCTGATAATTGATATGTTCATTGATCAGAGCCATTGACCACTATGCTATAAAGATCTGGAGGAGAAAATCTAAGGAGAGTTTACACCTGCTGTGCCCTCGCAGGTCACACCTTGGAATGGCAGAGAGCCTGGGTCCTTTATTGGGCAAATTGCCAAAGCTCTCTGAGCCTGTTTTTCTTATTTGTACAATGGGGATAATAGTACCTACTTTATATTTCGTGGGTTCAATATGGCAATACTTTATAGAAAGTGCTCCATCATTTATACTGTTATCATTATCATGATCAATGATTTACCAGAAAGTTGTACACAATACTGGGGAAGAATAAGGATGATAATAATAAAAGTCATAGTTCCCATTTTCTAAGTACCCACTGTGTCTCGGGTACCATGGCAGACCCTGGAGTAGGACTGTGAACAGCCCCAGCTGTAAGGGGTGGCCAGTGAGCAGGGGAAGCCCAGGATGGTCTTGGAGCCCACGAGGAAGCACCTAGCCCAGCACAGGGTAGGGAGGAAGGAGGCACATCCACTCCTGCATTCATGAAGTCTTTCCTGAACACCCACTAAGAGCTGGCCCCTGTCTGTATCAGGACAGAGAACATTCCAGATGGAGGATCTGCAGAGGCAGCAGCTGCCCATGTCCTTGCCTAGCTGAGGGATGGACACCTCTTTTTGTTTTCTGTTGAGCATTCCTCGCTCTGTGGACAGCTGCCTGGGGAGGGTCACCAGACTGGCCTCCAGAAGAGAAGGTCAGGAAGGCGGGGAGGGCTTGTCCCGGGCGCAGGAGGGACAGTACGTGCAAGACCCTGGCGCACAGCAGGTCTTGGTGATGAATGAAATCGTCAGGGTTCCTCGGGGAAGCCGAGCGTGGTGGAGGGTGTGGCTCAGCCCAGGCAGGGTGGGCAGGGGAGGCTTCTCCTTAGACGAGTCACAGATGGGGTCAGAAAACTCTTCTAAACAGGGGACTCTTCCCCAAACTCCATCTTTCCTGCGTTTGTGTGTCTGTTCCTTCTGCCTCACTGAAGAGGCATTGAGGGGACAAATGTGAGCCAAGGTCGCCAGCACAGAGGTAATTTAGATCTCGGGCCGGGCAGGACACAGCTGCCCCGTAAGGTCTGGGGTGCAGGTGCAGGTTGACTTTTACTCGTGTGTGTGCCGGGACGCCACAGTGCAGCCCTCCTCAAGCCCTGCTGTGCTGCCAGTCACCTTGGTGACACGCCGGTTCTGATGCCTCCGGGACCGGGCTTGGGATTTTTGAATTCTGCCAAGCCCCAAAGATGGGGGTGCTGCTGGCCTGTGGGCCGCACTTTGAGGAGAAAGGCAGCAGAGCGTGTCCCTGCCCATGTCTGCCCCGCACTCTCTCTTCATGACGCCTCGTGATGGCAGCTCTGCCCCAGGGCTTTCCTCGGCCACCGGAGTCTGCTCAGACTGCGCCTGGGAGGCAGGAAGTGCCCGAGAGCCGCTAGCCCCAGCAGTGGACACTGAAGTGTGTCCCACACTCGCCCCAGGGTCCTCAGTGCGTCGCGCCTCCGTTGCCCACGGCAGCAGTGTTGTGGGTTTGTTTCTGGCCTCCCTCCCTCATCTGAAACTGCTTGTGGCTCACCCTTGTCTCGGCGCCGGCTCCTGGACAGGTCAGTGGCAGATGTTGTCGGCCGCAAAATTCTGACCCTACAAGCAGGAGGGGAGCCTATAGGAGCTTGAAGTTCACACACAGAAACCGGAGAGAACCGGGAGAAGCCCCGGAGAGCCCAGGGGCAGGAGTGCAGTCACCGTCAGTCCTCCCCCGCCCTCTGTCTTCGTGCCTGTGTCTGGGTCCCTGACCCGGCCTCCAGAGGACAAAATAGGAGAATCTGAACCCCTGGGATACCCAGTGGGCGTGTGAGGGTGGGGCGCAGGCCCCGACAAGATGACCCAGTAGGGGAATTACCTTTAAATAGGAAGCCAAAAAATGTTCGCTGCAACCATGTTCAGCACCAAGTACAAAAGTACCAGGTTGTAGTTTTAAAAGGACGTTGCTGATGACAATGCCGGGCAGTAATTGGCCCAAAAGAGAGAGTCCCGTCAGGTGGCTGGGCTGGGTGAGCACACAGCATCCTCGTGTCCTCTGGGAGGAGGGTGTGGGCTGGAGACACCTGGGGGACTGTCAGCTTGCCTAAGTCAGGTGGCTGGGCTGGGTGAGCACACAGCATCCTCGTGTCCTCTGGGAGGAGGGTGTGGGCTGGAGACACCTGGGGGACTGTCAGCTTGCCTAAGTCCCTTTAGGGCAATTCGTATTTGAAGGAATTGTCCCCATTCATTCAGTAAACAAAGTAATTTTACTTTCAGTTGCTCTAGGAAACTTCCTTCCCCATCCCAGGGACTTAAATTTAGTAACTGTGCATCCAAACAAAGAAACAGCCAGAAAATCGCCCCTGGCACGAATGGGCTCTAAGTCTTCCGTTCCAGTAAATTACAATTATTCCTGCTTCCTGTCGCCTGCTCCAGACTGGTGGGACTGGCGGGACTGGCGTGCCGGGGGGCTTGGGAGGGGCCAGGACAGGGAGGACACTCGTTTCTTCTGCTCCAGACCTTATCATCCTTCCCAGACCTAGGAAGTGCCGGAAGGTATTGGAAAAGAGAAAGACGGGGCCAGAAGATCAACGGACTGGGGCTCTGTGAGGGCAACATTCTACCTTTGGGGGAAAGAACAGACGTTGAACTTGGCTTGCCACCTCAGAGGCTCAGGCGGCAACTGAGATTTCTTTGAGGACTCTGGTCTCCGTGTGTGGCTTTTCGTGTATTTTGGTCGAGGCCCATCTCACGGTCAGGAAGAGGGCTGTTCAAGTTAGCTCAAGGAAAGGAATCTGAGAGAGGACTCAGAAGACCAGCCTTCCGGAGGTGTAGCAAGAAGACAGAAGTGGCTTCCAGGCCATGCAGGGCCTCAGCGCCACGCTTTGGGCACTCGCGGTTGGGTGCGTTCTGTGTTAGTTCACGCTTTGGAGCAAATTCGAAGGGGTCCGTTCATTGTTGCAGGTCAACCCACCTCGGTAGGTGCCCTTGGGTGAGGAGCCCACCCGAGGGCCCTGTGCACTTGATCTGCTGGTGGGGGGTGTCAAATTGTACCTATGTATCTGTCTAAATAGCAGGAGCTGTGGGTGGGGCAGGCTTCTGGAAGGCAGTGTAGACACATTGACAATAACAGATCTTTCCAGGGTGGACTCTCACTCCTGGAAATGGATGTCAGGGTGGAGCAGCTGTCACTGCTTTTGCACCTGCTGTCAAGATATTTCCAGGCACTGACTTTCCAGGGATGGCCAGGACCGCTGCATCCCCACCCATGGGGACTTGTGTATAAGACAAACTGTAGAGCTCCATCCTAGAACCTCACAGGGTGGGATCCAGAAATTGACACTTGTAACAAGAGCCCACCCAGATGCTTCTTGTGTGAAAAGTTTGAAAATCCTTGTTCAGCTTTTGGAAGTGCCTGCCGATGACAGGGTTTCCTGTCCTGTGCAGATCTAATGTAAATATGACTTCTTCAACACGTGGTAGAGTGCTTTTGTTGTGCTTTTCCTTTGGGAGGCATGAAGACTCCAGGGCTGACGGTTGCTTGAGATGGATTTCAGGAGGCTGCTGAATCCAGAGAGGCGGGACCAGGCCAGGGCAACTGGAATGGGCTAGACAATTGTTTTAGGATTGTCCAGCCACCTGGCCCGAGGCCGTCCATGGGGCATCTGGGCGTGGCCCTGAAGGACTCAGCCAGTGTTAAAATTCCAAAGTCAGCGTTGGCACCCCTGGTCAACATCACCTGTGTTGACAACTTCTGAGACAGTCTCCCCTTCCTCCCCAATAGGTGTGCGCCTCGACCGAGTGCGTGGAGGCCGCCAGAAATACAAGCGACGGCTGGACTCGGAGAGCAGCCCATATCTGAGCTTGCAGATTTCTCCACCCGCTAAAAAGCCGTGTGAGTGCCAGAGCAGTCCATGCCCCTTTGCCAGCGTCTGTACCTGGATCGTCTGGCATCCCTTGGGGAAGGGCCACCTTCCCACTGCTGGGACATGGGACAATGTGGGCCTTGGGGGAGGGGACATCAGTGCCCGGCGTTGGTGGCAGATGCTTCAGGCTTCGTTCAGAAGGCCTTTCCATAGCAGGTGGCATAGGATGTGGCTCCAAATGAAGCTTGGTCCTAAGAAGCCATGGGCCCCAACATCCAGAACGCGCCCCCTGGCCACCCACCCAAAGTTGCTGCACAGAATCCTCTTGGGAGAATTCATCAGGCAGCTTCCCTTGGAGGGATATTTCTCAGCAATGCAAATAGCTCTGCCAGCAACATTGTGGAGTCAGAGCGGGAGGGAGATTACAGCCTTAGGAACCTGGCTTTTCTTCCTGACCCATCTGAGATTCCACCCTGGCCCTTTTCCACTTTCCCAGGCCTTTACCTTTCCCTCTTTGGTTGTTGCAGTGACTAAGATTGTCTCCTATCTACTGGTGGCCGAGCCGGACAAGCTCTACGCCATGCCTCCCCCTGGCATGCCTGAGGGGGACATCAAGGCCCTGACCACTCTCTGTGACCTGGCCGACCGGGAGCTCGTGGTCATCATCGGCTGGGCCAAGCACATCCCAGGTGAGCATGTGGGGCCGGGGAGGTGTGGCCAGGGACTCTCAGCCAGTGTCCCCATGGCCTGCCTGATGGCTATGACTCTGCCGCTCAGAGCCCCATGGAATCTGCCAGGCCCCTTTTTCTCTGGGCTCCTGCTTTCTCCATGTGGGATTAGGGGGAAGCCGGTGTTTAGGAGGCCCAGGGGTGTTAATGCTCTGCCGGGGGCTCTTCAGGACCAGTTACCATCTAGGTGGGGCTATGATTGCATCTACAATCAATGTACTATTCAAAGAACAAGTTCCTTAAACCCTTAAAGAACAAAGAATAGGGTTTTCTTATAGAACTTTCTGGGATGATGCTGGAAAACAACACGGAAGGGGGATTGACTTTCTTCCTACTCGAGGCAGGAAGAGTGGAGCAGTTAAGAGCGTGGGCTTTGGGTATCAGATCAGGATTCCAATTCTGAGTGTGCAGTTATTAGCTGAGTGACCCTGGGTGGGCCGCCTGACCACTCTGTACAATGGGGATACGGCAGCACCCCCTCTGTGGGCTCTGACGTGAGGATGGAGCGAGACGTATGTGAAGCATTCAGCAGGCGCCTGGCCATGCCAGCCTCAGCGCATGCTCACTCTTACCACGCGCCTGACCTGTGAGGGAGGGCTGTGTCTTTGGATTCTGTGATTTTAAGGGCAATTCTGGTGCAGAAAGTATGCACAATGTGTTTCCGGTCATATGGACATCTCTTTACTGCACGGGGACTCAAACTTCAGTTTCGCCTCTCTTGGTCTGGGTAAATGGTGGGAGCTGATACTGCATTTTTCATTTTTGTAAACACTGACACCCACATATTCCACATTACACACATTTTGGGGACCGTTCTCTGTGCAGTTTATGCCTCAACTCCTTTAAAGGCTCTGACAACTTGGCTCATGGTAGAGACATCCTGTTATCCTATAATAGTGACCTAGCATGGATGCTAATTCTAACTATGTGACATGGGACACTTTAGCTTCTGGTCTGTAGATCCTTTGTTTGTTTGTTTGTCATGGCTCCGAAAGGCAAATACAGCACACATGATGACATAGCGAAGGTGTCCTAGGCTTTAGACGCCAAGGCCCACTGTTGATCAAGGCGAATCAGAAAGTCCCGTGTGAGACCATGCAGCACAGCGTACAGGAAGGAGCCTTCCTGTGGACAGGGGCACACAGAGAGATCAGATGCTTCAGGGGGTGCAGCTGGCTGTCGCCCAGCTGGTAGGAAGCCTAGGATTCCCTCTGTGGGGACTCCCTGGTGGCCCCTGGGCATTCTGACTCAGGGGTGGGCTCTCTGGGGATCTGGGCTGATGCGCCCTTACTAAGGAGCTCAGCCTTTTGGGGATTACACACTCAGTAGTTTTTGAATCTGCCCAGTGCTGGTTCAGCACAGATGTGGGGTCAGGCCACTGCTTAAGACACCTCAGCCTGGATTGCTCCACTAACCCAGGGCCAAATTGGGTACAGCTACCCCTGCCCCCACCCCCACACTCCTGCTCTAGGTGGAACAGATACTGCATCCCCGCAGTGGCTCAGGAGTGGCACCTGGCGGTCCCCTGGGTCACTGCTTCCTTCTTCCACCACCTACCCCTGCAACACCTCGGAGGGAGTGGAAAGGACCAGAAGACCCTGTCTCCCCTGCACCCATTTTTCCTGTGCCTGTCTACCTCCCAGCTCCATCTTCCATCTGGGCCCAACCGAGAGGGCAGGAGCAGAGCAGGGTGGCTGCTGGGGACATAGACTTTGGAATCGGGGGGGGTCTGGGCTCCAATCCCAGCTCTGTCCTTACTGGGCTTATGCAAGACATTTAATTTTTCTGAGCTTCAATGTCCTTGTCTGTAAAATGGGAATCACAATAGCACGCCCTGATTGGATTGCCAGGAGGATGTAGCACTCTCAGCGGGCACTGGGTAAATGGGAGAGACGCTTATCCCAGTTGTCATAGCTAATAGTGATAAAAGCCTCTTTTCCCGTCTTCATTTCTCCTTGTCTGGAGATGAATTCTTTTTGGTTAAAAAATAAAATAAAAGTGGGGCCTCAGTTTTCCGTCTCAAATGCTAATTTGTCTAATTTGCATAAATCTGCATGCTGAATTATCTGGTGCTGACCTTCTAGTGTTTAAGGTAAAATTAATTAGCGGAGTCCCCTGCCACTTCATGTAAACCTCATATTAAGGGCAACGACACATCCAGTGCCTGGTATTTTTAAACTAATCAACTTAATCCACCTCAGATTAGATGGAAAACGCATCTGAAGACAGGCTGATTAGCCCTTAGAGAGAGAGAGAGAGAAACGCAGGCCACTCACGGTCCTCAAACACAGGGGACTGCATCTCCTGCTTCCGTGTCTTCCAGCCTTGGTCCGCAGCCTGGCACGCAGAGGGCACTCCACACTTGCCTTTGCCCACACACATTGAGCATTCACCGTACATGAGGTCTCCTGCCAGGGCTTGTGGCTGACACAAAACGTTAGAATAATTTTTGCCCCAAGGACCCCATTTGGAACAAGGCTCGATTCCCTCAGAATCCCAGCCAGTGTTCAAGTCAGCCCGATGTTGTCCTAGCCCAATGCAGGTTTTTACCATGTGTTGAATTTTCCAGGTGTTGGGTTGCCCACAAGCCCGGGTCCTTAGGGTCCTTAGATGGTCCTTAGGGTGTCCACCTCCGATTCCTGAGAGCAGGACATGAGAGGAAGAGCCAGCAGCCTTTAACAGGCAGAGGGCATCACTTGATGAATTGCAGCCTCCAAACATTCTGAGCCCTGTATCCTCCTTCCTGGGGTAGCCTCGTGGGGAGCCGGCGTGGGGAGTCCCCGCCACCCCGCCCCGCCCAGGCCGCCATGTTCGGGGCATCCCAGAGGCCTCACGGAGATCCCTTGGCGGCCCTGCTCCCAGGTAGCCACCGTCTGGCTCGATGAAATATGAGCTGCCGAGTGACAGCAGCTGTGTCTGAAGTGGCCCCAGATCCTATAATTACATCTCCCTTTATTACCTCTGCTAATGGCCCTCCAGGTCGACAGAAACGATCATAAATTAACAGATTATGAACTCCACTTGCCACAAATTATGTGCCCTTTTTTTTTTTAATTCTAAGAGCTCGTGGTGCCAAATCACTGGGGGGATGGGGGGCTTGGGAAGAGGCTGAATGTTATTAGATCGGTTGGTGCAGATAAAGCAATTTTCTTGGTGGAAGGCCCCGGAGCCAGGGGCACTGGGCAGCGCAGCGTGGGCGGGCAGGCCCGAGCCTCGCGGGAGCAGTGCCGCCTGGGACAGCCCCACACCCCCAAGGGCATGCCCCCTTATCGCCCCCCCCCCCCCAGCAGCCCTCCTCCAGGGGCCTCTCTGTCCCAGAACTGCTAATTATTAATTCTTGATGGAGAAGGAGACCCAACCCAGCACAGAGACAAGGGGGTGGAGGGTGCTTTACCATTGGGCAGGGAGGAGCACTTGGGCTCCTTTGTTTGGGTTTTAAAGAAAAAAAAATTGTGCCTTTAGTAAAGATGTCAGATGCGACAGACGGGTGGAAAGTAGAGTTCCAAGTCCTCGATCCTAAGCTTCCTTCTGGGAATTTCCTGGGCATGAACAACCACTGGGGGGTGAACCCCACTCATGGGCTCACACCCTAACCCTGCTTTACACCTGCTCTTTCCATTTAATTATATAAAGTAGTAGCACTTGCCGTGGGTTAAGCAGGGTCCTAAGTGATCCACACGTCAGCTCGTTTAATCCCAACTACCCCACATGGTGCCTGCTATGATTATTCCAGTTTTACAGATGAGGAAACTGAGGCACCGAGAGGTGGACTTGCCCAGGGTCACAGCTCTTGCAATACCTGGCTCTGGCATCTCCACTCTTAGGGTTAGGCTCTTCTGATGCCTTTGGGTTCCTTTCTACATCCAAACAAAGAGTTCTACCTTGTTGTTTGTAGAAGCTTCTAAAATACCATTCATTTAACTAAAAATTACATTTATATAATAACTACATATATTACATTAGTTACATTTAGGTTGTTTTCTGCTTTGGGTCATTTCAAACAGTGGTCTAACAATCACCCTTCTACAGTTATCTTTGTGTCTTATGTATCTTTTCTTTCTAGGAGACATTCCTGGCAGTGGAATTGCTAGGTCAAAGGGAATATGCCTTTTATTTTACCTTTGCTTTATTTATATTTATGATTTAACTTTATTTTTTTTAACATCTTAAACACTGACAGTGTTCAAAAGCCAAAACTCAACAGAATCTCACCTCCCTCCCTGGCTCCTCCCCTTCTTTCCTCCCAGAGGTAACCAATTTTGTTGTTTATTTTTTTCTTCTGGTGTTTCTTTTTTCAAATATTAGAAGAGATTTGAAATATTTCAAATATTAAAAGATACCAACACTTCCCTCCCTTCCTTGCACAAAAGGAAGCAGCCTATATACATGGTTCAACCCCTTAAAGTATCCATTTGGACTTTCAAAGCTATTCCCCGGGCTTTTCCAGAAGGCTGCGGGGCGAGCCACCAAGCTGAGTGCACCGGGCAAACCAGCCCGGCAGAGGGGCTTGGGAGCCGGCCTCCCAGTTACATCCTCTGATGGTGGCACAGAACTTTCCAGGTGGCTGTCTCCCTCCCTCCCACCACCAAGGGGCAGGCCTTTCCCCGACTCCTGCGCAATAGGCAAGGGCAGCTGAATCTGAGCCTGGGAGTCAAAGCTCATGGCATTTTTCCTTTCTCGCCTCTGTGCTGCAAACGTTGCAGTGGCGGTAGGAAGAGGAACAGCACAGCGTCTGTGCACCCTGGGAGCTTACAGCTACCGTGTGTGCCTTGTCAGAGGAGCCCTCGCCACCCACCCGCTGCGGAGCTCAGCCCCCAACCCTCCCCTTTGGGGCACTTGGGGCCATCTCAGAGCCCTGCATTAGCTTTGTGCTGACTCGAGACACTTGTGTGTGCTTCCCCCTTCGCTGTAAGCTCTTGCAGCCGGGGAGCAGTTCTGGTTGGCGCGTACTGTTCTGTCCCCAGGGCCTAGCACAGGCCTGACACTTAGTAGGTGCTCCGTAAATCTTTGTTCAATGGCTCCAAGGGCAGAAGCCTGATAGTAACATTCTTCTAATGATCGTGCCTGCGTGGTTAGCCCCGCAGGGCCTTTGCCTCTGCATTTGCAGAAGCCTGGCTCTTCTCGCACCTCCCTCTCTGCCACCTTCCAATTCAGTTGTCTATTAATTTCGCCCCTGCCCCTCTCCTCCGTCTCCCCCACCCCCAGTCTGTCTGCCTTCAGATCCCCCCAGCCCACACACACTCCCCTGTGCCGGCTGATTGGTATCTGTTAATTAATGTTGCCCAAGGCCCGTCTCCTACTCAGAGGCCTGATAAGGGAAATTGGATGTCCATTTCTATCTATCTTTTATTACCTCCTGGCTCCCTGGGCCACCACGGCAGCCACACACCCTCTCCCCCGCTGGGGATCTGGACAACCGCACACACCTGACCCCTCTGTCACAGCCTCTCCCCCGAGGAGGTGCATCAATCACAGCTCGCCCGTGTTGGTCGGTGTAATTGTTCCCGCTCTTTTGTTGATCACTCACGGATCCCAGCAGCCGGGTGGGCATCCAAGGCCCAGGTTGTGCACATCAGGCCTGGGAACTGTGGTGACTCAACTGAGAGTGCTCACGGGTAAGGGCAGCCTGCTGAGTGGGGGCCTTCAGCCCCAGCTGTGGCCCCTGAGGTTGCACAGCCACGTACTGGGTGGAAGATGGGCAAGGACAGTGGCATTTGGAGACAGAACAGCAGATGACAGGTGGGACAGACCACACGAGCCCAAAGTGATAGGCCAGTCCAGAAGCTCGGGACCATCCTGCCATCCAGGCAACTCCGAAGCAAAGAAAGGAGTGATGCCAAGGGCTGGGCACCGTGGCGCATGCCTGTAATCCCAGCACTTTGGGAGGCCGAGGCAGGAGGATTGCTTGAGCCCAGGAGTTTGAGGCTATTGTGAGCTATGACGACACCACTGCACCCCAGCCTGGGTAACAGAGTGAGACCCTATCTTAAAAAAAAAGAGCGAAGCCAATAGTTATTGTTATAACAATAGTAACAACAACCACAATCGCCACCAGCACCTTTTATTATTTATATATATTTTTTAAAAATGTTTTTAATTTTTCTTCTTATTTTTTTTTTTACTTTGGTATGAAATAGTTTGAATGCCACCAGCACCTTTGCTAAGGCATGTTGAGGGCTGATGATCAGCTAACTTGTTTACTTATGCACTTACTCTCTCTTTCTCACTTTCTTATAATTTACTTTGCCTATTTCAAGTGCATATATAATGCAATTCCAGTTTATTATCCTTGCAGATGGAGACTTTCACCTCATCATTAACAATAAGATCCAGGAAATACTCTGTATGTTCTATACTCATTGTCCCATTTAGATCTCCCAGTGGCTCTCTGAAGCAGGCACTGCTGTTATTATACCCATTTCACAGATGAGGAAGCAAAGGTTTCAAGGAGTTGCGAGGCTTTCACAAGGGCAGCCTACGGCTAGTAAATGGGGAGCCAGGATTCAACCCAGGCAACCTCCAGAGCACACTGGACAAGACAGGGTCACCATTCTGGAGCCTTCTCCAGGCCCAACCTTTCTCTGCAAAGTCAGCCTCTCACTAGCAGGGAGGGGGACTCCCATGATTCCAGGCTCCCAGAGCAGGACTGCTGGGTCATCCTTAAGTGGAGAGCGATGGCCCGGGCAGAGGGGCTCTGACCCCTGCGAGACTCTTGATCTCTCGGCAGCCCCAGGCCGTGGCCACTGGGGCCTTCCCCCTGTGGCTTTGGACAGCTGTGTCCTCATTTCTGGTTGTTCCCGTGGGTCTCCACACAGCTGAGACTGCGTGGAGGATCAGGTGTCATTTTAAAACACCAAAGCCTCCCTCGGCTTGCGCAGAGAGAGGGTCCTAGAAACCCCGGAGCGGAAGAGACCCCATACTGCCGCCTCCAGACTCTACTGTGCGTTCAGTAACTCTTAAACTACCCATGCATGTGATTAATCAAAAAGCCCCTGCAGACATTTGAAAAATACCATAGAACTAATGATAATAACAACTGTCAACATTGACCGAGCTCTTATTATGTAAGTCTTTTCCGTGAATTCCAAGTCTGAGTCATTCACCGAGGGAAGGACAATGAGTCTAGCAGCCACCCAAGGAGCCCCCTCTCAAACACCCCTGGCCCAGGATCTGGAGATCTGGGGATGCCAGGGACACAGCCACCACCCCCCATGAGACTTCCAGCAAGCCCCAGGGAGGTCCCCATCCACCCTCCTGATGGGTTGGTGCTCTCTGGGCCCCTCTCCCCACAGGCTTCTCCAACCTGTCCCTGGGGGACCAGATGAGCCTGCTGCAGAGCGCCTGGATGGAGATCCTCATCCTGGGTATCGTGTACCGCTCGCTGCCCTACGACGACAAGCTGGTGTACGCGGAGGACTACATCATGGACGAGGAGCACTCCCGCCTTGCGGGACTGCTGGAGCTCTACCGGGCCATCCTGCAGCTGGTGCGCAGGTACAAGAAGCTCAAGGTGGAGAAGGAGGAGTTTGTGACGCTCAAGGCCCTGGCCCTCGCCAACTCCGGTAAGGGCGGCTCTTGGGCCTGGAGGGGGAGCGTCACGTGGTCTGTGCGAGCCTGGTGGGCAGAGCCGGCGAGGGCGGGTGGAGATGATGGGAAGACGATGTTTTTGTCACCAAAGATTGAGCAAGGGGTGGCCTGGAGTTAAAAAGATGGCGATGGGCCAGACGCAGTGGCTCACACCTGTAATCCCAGCACTTTGGGAGGCTGAGCGGGGAGGATCACTGGAGCCCAGGAGTTCGAGGTTGTAGTGAGCTATGATTGTGTCATTGCACTTGAACCCAGGCAACAAAGCGAGACCATGTCTCAATTAAAGAAAAAAAAAAAAGAAAAAAGGTGGTGATGAAGGCTAGCATTAGTTGAGCATTCCCTAAGCCTTTGACGTCCAGACCAACACGCTGGTTAAGGACACAGATTCTGTGTTCACAGTTTGCCAAGGGTCGAATTCTGCTTCTACCACTTGGGCAAGTTGCTTTACTTGCAGCAGCAAACAGTCCCTACTGCTCAGACTGTTGGAAGGATTTATTTATGCGTGATTATATTATACTCACAATATGCCCGGCACATAAATGCTCAAATTAGCTCTGAACTAATTTACTTCTTACAAACAGTCCTATGGACAAAGTTCTTTTTGTTGTAACCACATTTTACAGATGTGGAAACAGGTCTGGAAAGGTAGAGAAAATTGTGTGGGGTCACAGAGTTAAAAATGATCAGAGTTAGGGTTCAAACCATGGTTGTTCCATTCCAAAATCAACCTACGCTTACACTCACTCCTGGAGTCCTTCAATCAAATTGCCTGAGTACAAGGGAATAAAACCTTCCCAGCTAAGTGGTTTAGTCTGGCGGTAAAAAGGAGGCCTTTCTCCCTTTCTTCAGCATCCACCAACTTCTGGCCATGTTATCTGGGGAGAGGGGCTGGGCATCGGGTAATGCCGGTGAGTGAACTGGAAAGTAATCGATGCACATTTCCACGCTGTGCAGGGTGCCGTGCCAGGTGCTGGGGGTAGGCAGGAGGAAGAGAAATACAGGGTCCCTGCCCTAAAGAGAGCATTGGTCAGGAATTACACACAGAATTCTACTGTACAGCAAGGTGTGGCAGAGTTAATTGCTCAGGTCTAGGTCAGGTGGACCCAAGTGCAAATTCTAGCTCTGACACTTAGTAGCAGTGTGACCTTGGGCAGCTCAGTATCCTTGTGTGTTCAGTGGGGATATGCCCAGTACCTCTTTTGTGAGTATGAAAGATCAACCAAAGATAAAATGCTTAGCCCAGTGCCTGGCCTAGAGACAATGCTCAATAAATATTAATTATTATCATTATTATTAATATTAGAGGAAACAATTTTATCAGCATATGGAAGAGGGAGAGCTGGCTCTCAGATGGCAACAGTACACACAGGATAACCAGCTGGTTTGCTGGATACTGTCCTGCTTCTACTCAAAGTCCCACATCCCAGAAAACCCCTCCGTCTCTGGCAAACTGGGACGGTTAGTCACCATAACATATGGCTTCATGGCGCGTGCAGGGGATCCCGTTGAGACCCCCACCTTTAGCAGGTCACTTTGCCCAGTCAGTGCACCCATCCCCCAGCCACTAACAGCTCACAGCTGTCTCCTTCCCCAGACTCGCCCCCTGCCTTGCCCGGAGGGTTATGTGGCCCCTCCCTTGGCAGCATCAGCCAACAGGGGACCCACACAGGGCATCAGGCTGAAGCCAGGCCTTGTCGCTGCCCCGCCAGCTCCTTCCTGCCCTTCCTGCCTCCCCATTTTCTCCTGAACCCACGCCTCTGTACACCCCTGCACCTAACTCCGTCTCAGGCTCTGCTCCTGCACAACCTGACTTCATTTTTAGTTCAAATCCTGTTTATTAATGGTAAATGAATGCAAAATAGCAATTAAAATTTCACATACTTCTTTAAAGATCATTTATACCTTAAATTCCAAAGTTGTAATGTAGTCTTTGTTGGAGAATGCTAATGCTGTTTTTTAAGCATAGTTTTAGATGCATAAGACAGCTGAGCAGATAATACATAGAGTTCCATATTTTTGTTTTATTGTGTCTCCTCATCCCCAGCACAGGTTCCCCCATTATTACCATCTTGCATTAATGTAGTAATTTGTTATAATAGTTATAATTAGTGAGCCAATATTGATACATTGTTATTAACTAAAGTCTATAGTTTCCATTAGGGTTCACTCACTGCTGTTGTACCTTTCTATGGGTTTTGAAAAATGCACGACATCTCCATCAAGACATATACAGAATAGCTTCACCACCCTGCGCTTCACGTGTGCAGAGGGCAGCATTCGAACCAGCCTCTGCAGAGTGCCTGGGGGTTCCGATGGGCTGAGGAAGCAGGGTGCGCAAAGCCAGGTGCAGGAAGGCTGGCCGGGCCTGGCAGGTCAAGTCCTCACTTCTGGGCTCTGCTAATTAATTCATAGCAGACACACAGCTCAAGCTTGCCTGTGTTGGGAGAAGCAAGGGAAGAGGTAGGAGGCCACTCATTCCTCAGTCTACTCCACCCTTATCTCTCAACGTAAGACTGCACCAGCTGTCACCTGCCCTTCCCTGATCTCACAGGTGCACATACGTATACCCCCACACATGCTTCTGCACACAGGTACACACACCCACACATGCATGTGCATGCATACGCACACATGCACACACATATATGCACACACCCCACCTGAGGACCCAGGGTAGTTTGCTGACATGAACCCATCAGGAACTTCTATTGGCATCAGCCTTTGCCTGAGTACTCACTTTGTCACATGTGACAGGGTTCCAGGAACCCAGACTTCTTGCCCCAGTGGCATCTGGCAGGCCATCCTGCAGCTTGTGGGCCGGTATAAGAAGTTGAAGGTGGAGAAGGAGGAGTTTGTGATGCTCAAGGTGCTAGCTGACCCCCAAGAGAGCCTATTTCAGAGAGCCTAGGGCCTTGGTGGGCCAATGGGGGAGGGAAGGGCGACCTCAGGCCCCAGGCTTGGTAGGGACTGGGTAGGGACTCAGGAAACAGGCGGGGACTCAGGAAACAGGTAGGGACTCAGGAAACAGGCAGCCAGTCCTTCTCGCCCCCCGGAGTAACTGTTTACAGCCGTGCTTTCCAAGACCTGTGATGAAGGGCCAGTTTTTAAATGTTTGAAAATGTTCAATCCATCATGGACCGACCATTTTGTAAAATACAGCAAAAATGAATTATTAGAAAAATGAAATAGAAAACCATATGTACAAAAACACAAGCCCCATTTTTAAATTATTAGATACAACAGATATAAATAAAAATTATCCTGCCAAATTGCTATAAACGTTTACTCTGAGCTTCCTATCACAGACCAGTAGCAACCTCAGGGCAGAGGGGAACCATCTGTGCACACACTTTGAGCAGCACAGATTTCAGGCATGTACTTCAGGGTTGGGCAGACCTGCGTTCAAATTCTGCCTCTGCTACCTACTTGCTGGGTATCAAGCACCCTAACCTTTCTGAGCCTCAGTTTCCTCATCTGTGAAATAAGGAGAATAATAGCTGATTGTGAAGAAAAGTCTGCAACCTTGCAGGCAAGGCACTGAGCGTGGAGCTTGGCGCACAGCCCTCCCAGCTCACTGTGTTTCTGTTCAGCTCTGCCAGGCACAGTGGGTGGCCTGGGGAAGAGGAGCTGGCTGGGTGTAGCCCCTGTTCCAGGAGAGATACGACATGAACTTGACCAGAAATCGAGCCAGTGATCCCTGGCATAAGGGGGCATTGTGTACAGGACTCTAGGAGGGAAAAGTCAGTTGTTCTGAGCTAGGGAGGTGGAATCTGAGCCAGGTCTCAAAGGGAGGGTTGATTCAGTAGGACGGGAAGAGGGAGAAGAAGCTTTTGTAGTGGAGCAATCAGCTCAGAGCAGGAAACAGGGAAAGACTAGGCCAGTGTGGGGCTAAGGCTAACACAGCAGTCTGGGGGCAGACCAGCAGCTCAAGGGCTGCGAAGGGACTGGATTGCAATGGGGTCAGTACGGACAGCCAGGAGGGGTGTGGGGGGTGACCCGCCCGGCCTCGAGGGAAGAAAATCACCCAGGCATGGCAGAGAGTGTGTTGGCTGAGGGAGAGACAGGGGCCACCACACCATCGAGGTAGTCCTAGAGGCAGCCCCAAGGGCACTGGGTGCCATTGCTGAGGCCGAGTGGACGGCAGGACTCAGGTGTGGGTCCAGTGGGGCTCGGGGCTGACACTCGGCAGAAAAGCAAAGGAGGCAGCATGTGGCCCCAAACCACAGCCCCTCGGGAGCCTGCTGGCCACCGTTCCCCTGCATCCCAGCCATCCCAGAGGCTCCGTGACAGGAGAAAAAATTCATAGCCATTGATTTTGTAATTAACAGTTTATCAATGCCATCGATACAGACCTGCTGATGGATTGCAAAGAAATTAATCTTGCAATGTTATTTTATTTCATTTTTGGTCGAAGGCAGCTGCCAATTTTGGTCTCCTTGGGGAGGGTGGGAGGGGTGGAGAGAGGGAGCAGCCGGGCCCCGGCCACATCTTGGGTGCACGCTCTGCGTGGCTGAGAGTGTAGCAATGGGGCCATGCTTCATCGCCAGCTGGCAGTGAAGGAATCCTCACCGCCTTGGTATCAAGGAGCAGAAAAATGTGGAGGAGACCTGGGTATGGGGCAGTAACGCTCCTGCCCTGCAGGGGCACTGGCCGCCTGCCCGCCTGAGTTCCCGCAATAACCCTAATAATAGCTGGCGTTATGGGGTGCTCGCTAAGTGCCTGGCAATGTGCTATTTCATTTGACCTCACCACTGCCCCGCGAGAATGCATTCCTGTTTTACGGTTTAGTCGGACCCAGCCGTAACCCAGCTGTCAGCAGGTGCCTCCCTGCTGGGTGTAGGTAAATTTCATTCACACCCCCAATTCATGGCCTAAATTCAAAGTCTTCCTCAAATTTTAGAGAACTCCCAACGGCCCCCTCCACCACCGAGCCCCATGCCCCCATCTCAGGGCACCCTGACACTGAGCTCCGTCCCTGTATCTGCATCCGTATTCTGTGTTCTGTCCCCAAATTGTGTGAGGCTAGTGACCACACTGAACACCTGAGGAGCTGGTGGCTGGCAGCGGTCACAGTAACAGCAGTGATGAGGGCGGCAGTGGGTGGGGGTGACGCCGCTTCCCAGGCACTTAACTTGTGGCAAGCACTGTTCTAAACCTTTGACCTGTATTAGCTCCTTTAATCCCTTAAGGTAGCTGTGGCCACTTCCCCATGTCACAAATGAGGAACATGAGTCCCAGAGAGGTTCAATAACTCGTCTAAAGTCACACAGCTAGCAAGCCAGGGACACAGGATTCCAACTCCATCATTCTGGCTCCAGGGTCCACCTGGAACTTCCAGGGCACCCGACAGGGGTCTCTGCTGCCACCTCTTGGTGCCTCTGGAGAAATGTTCTGCACAGCTGCCGGCCTGAGCCTCTGTGACCTCAGCCTGGCAGCTTAACCTCTCTGAGCCTCAGTTCACGACTCTCTGCACACGGAGGGTTTAGGAGGCAGCCCTGCCTGTCTGCCCCCAGGACCCCGAGGCGGCCCCCACCCCTGGCATGGCACTCCCTGGCCAGGCCCGCTAATGCCCGCCCTTGCGCCCGCAGATTCCATGTACATCGAGGACCTGGAGGCCGTGCAGAAGCTGCAGGACCTGCTGCACGAGGCGCTGCAGGACTACGAGCTGAGCCAGCGCCATGAGGAGCCGCGGAGGACGGGCAAGCTGCTGCTGACGCTGCCCCTGCTGCGACAGACGGCCGCCAAGGCCGTGCAGCATTTCTACAGCGTCAAACTGCAGGGCAAGGTGCCCATGCACAAACTCTTCCTGGAGATGCTGGAGGCCAAGGTCTGACGGCCCTGCACACGGACCGACGCCCGCCCACGGACAAACGGACAGACCGAGGCAGAGACCTCCACAGCCACCAGCCTCGACCTTCCACTCTGTCCCGTGGCTCTGAACTGTCCCGGAGGAAGGGGGTTCCAGCTCCCTGGCTGTGCGCAGGCTCCTGGGTGCAGCGGGGTGGGGGACGGGGATGGGAGGGCAGGGGCGTGGGCTCATCTGTAACCAGCTTTTTCTTTGGTATGTTTTCCCCTCTCCATGGGCAGTGCTGAGGCCTGGGCCAGGGCTGACTCCCCTTGGGACTAGAGACCACTGAACGAGCGCCCCCTCTCCAGCCAAACCACTCAGAGGCAGCATGTACATTTCCTAACCCTGCTCCTCCCACGTCCACACCCGGGTGGGCGTTCTCAGCACCCGGGACCCCGCAGACTCAGGCTGGGTGCCACCTGGAGCTTTCCTTTGTGAGAGGGCAGGTACTCAGAGGACAACAGCATCTTTCTCCCAGAGGCCCTGCCTGCTCTGAGGTCCTCCCACCATCCAGATGGCTCCCTTCCTCCCTCCTTCCTCTTGGCTTTGCACACACTCAGCTCCCAGCCTGCTTGCACCCACGGGAGGGCAGAGGCTAGAGCTCACATTTCTGGGACATGCCCGCCTGCCTGTGCTGCCAGGCCAGTGCCCGCCTGTCCTCCCCTCTCTCCTCCCTTGGAGCCCCCTGCTCCGTCCTGACCCTACCTCAGAGCTCACGCACTCAGTGGGTTCAGCCAGCCATGGCGACTCCAGGGCCTGCAGACAGGAACACTCAGTCACAGAGAAGGGTGGGGCCCAGAGCATACTCCCTGGAACCCTCTCCTGCTTCCGGCCTTTCCCCTCCCCTGGAGGGCAGGTCCAGACCAGGGGGGCTGCAGGAAGTCCAGGAGCCTGGCCCCATGGAGGACACCTGGAGGGCTCTGATTCTGGGCTGGCCCTCATGGGAGGATCAAGGCAGAATGGGGAGAGGCCCAAACTCACCTTTGCCAAGCACAGAAAGGCCCCACAGCTGGAGATAAATAGGCAGGGAGCTCCATGGGAGTCAGGTGTGTGGGGGCATCGGCCTGCCTGATCCTTCCAGGCTCCCCCAGCCCCTGCATTCAGTATCATGCCATGGGGCCGGTGCAGCAGTGACACAGGAGGGGTTGCCTCCTGCCACCCACCCTTGGGCCAGGAGGTTTGGCGTAGCTCCCCTGGCACACCGAGCAGGCCCAGCTCTCTAGCAGGACCCCTCAGTCTTCCCAGCTGCTGTATAGGGTGACCAGCCATCCCAGTTTGCCCAGGACTTTCCTAGTTTTATTAGGTCACTAAATATGAAATGTCTGACTTCAGATCAAAAGTTTAGTTTATTATATCTCAAGCAAGAAACAGTACAATTAATCAAGTACAAGCCTAAACTATCACCTTAATGGTAGCTTGTTTATGCCAGCAGCAAAGAAGCCTGGAGAGCGAGTGGCAATGAAATCGCAAACAGCGTTTTCCACAGCTCGTTGAGAATTGAATATTTTTCCTTGCAAAAAGTGGTCCAAAGCCTGGAAGAAGCAGGACTCAGTTGGTGTAAGTTCTGGTGAATATGGTGGATGACAGAGAACTCCCAAGTCCAGATTCTGTAGTTTGAGCAGCGTTTGTGCGACATGTGGTCGAGCATTGTCTTGTAAAAGGATTGGCCTGTTTCTGTTGGCCAATCTCCGCTGCTTAACCACTTCGGTACGAGTGTCAACTATAGTCGACAGCCACAGATGAACGCGCACAGCCAAGCGTCGACTTTAGCGTTAATAACAAAACTTGACTTTTCTAATTTTTCATTTATCAAAATAAAATTGTGAACATTTAAAAATAACATAATAAAAACATATATGTATATGTTACCTATTATGATTTACATTACAAGTAAAGCTGCCTGTGAAGTAAAACAAGCTTTCAGTGCTTTAAAGCTTTCCTCATCACACAAGAGCAAAACGGATTTGTCATCAATGCACAGCACAAACTATCATGCGACTATGAGTGCCGGCTGTGGGCAAGGTTTCGTGGCTGGTGAGCACCGTACCGAAGTGGTTAATCACAAGCATCCTCATCATTTCGTCCAACTGGTTGCAGTAGACATCTGCTGTGATCGACTGACCAGGTTTCATGAAGCTGTAGTGGATAATACCAGCGCTGGACCACCAAACAGACACCGTTAGCTTTTTCTTTGATAAATATTTGGTTTTGGACTGTTTTGGCACTTCATCTTTAACCAACCATTGTGCCGAAGGCTTGTGATTGTCAAAAAGTATCCATTTTTCATCACACATAACAATATGGTGTAAAAATGTTTTTAGCCTTTATGTCATGACAGCAAAGAAAGGCAAGCGTCGAGATGATTTCTCTTATGACTCTCATTTAATTCATGTGGAACCTATGTGTCCAGCTTCTTTACCACGCCCATTTGTTTCAAATGGTCAAATATTGTTGGAACAGTATTGTCTAACCTTGCTGCTAATTCACACGTAGGTTGAGATGGATTTGCTTCCTCTATAGCTTTCAGCTCATCATTATCCACCTTGGTCTCAGGTCACCCACGTGGCTCATTTTCAATATTAAAATCACCAAAATGGAACTTCTCAAACTATCGATGTACCGTTTGTTCATTGGCCACATCCTTCCCAAACACTTCGTTGATATTTCAAGCTGTCTGCGCAGCACTGGTTCCACGATGGAACTCGTGTTCGAAAACACAAACTCTTTACTTATACATGGTTGCACAAAAATTGCTCTAAGAGAAAATTTGAAAGATAATCACAAGCCAAACTGTGCATTTAAAAGAATGAGGATGTACCTTCACAATAAAAATAAAACAAGAAGTGTCAAAGTGAAATGTTAGAGATAACAGCTGTCAAAATTAGTACTTAAGGAAATCGGACATTTTATCCTTAATAACCTAATACCGCTGAAAGTTCTGTGTCCCGGGAAACCCCTCAGACCTGGGAAAATGGGGACAGTTAGTCACCCTATTTCTGTGAATAGCCATGAAAATCAATTTTAACCCACTCAAGGGATAGCCCTGAATGTCCCATCTGTTCTCATGGCTTGGCTGAGGGCAGCTCAGAGAATCTCCCACAGATGGGGGGTACCAAGATGTGATGGAAGATGCCCTTTCCAATGGGCTGCCTTCCCAAGCAGGGATCAGAGCGAGCCCACCTAGGATATCCCTGTCCCGACCCTTCTAACCCAGCCTTCCCCACCAGGAGAGGCAGGAGATATCACTAGGACACCAGGAGGGCAGGTGCCTCTTCTGCAGTTTTCTCATCAAAGCAGCTTCCCTGGTCCCTCCTCCCTGCTCTCCACCCCCAGGAACTGCTGAGACGTGCTCGGGTCACCCCAGATAGAAGGGCTGGCTAAAACCCAGACACTACAAAACGGCTCTATGAGGGTGTCCCCACGTAAAAAATTTCAAGGGTTCCAAGAGACTTCACAGACCTATGACATATGCCCTCTCCCCTCCTAAGGTCTAAGTCACTTGATGGGCCAGCATTGGAGCTATGATCCAGGTTGCTTCACCCCCTGCCCTCCGTGCAGCACCCCTCGTCCCTGATCCGGGTGGCCGAACATACTCAAGGCAATGGGACCTCCTCAGCGTCAAGGAACATGCCAGACCTTGTTAAAAACCAAGGCTGGCATAGCCATGCCCTGAGGGTCTGAGCCAGGGAAAGCTCACAGTAAGAGGCCCTGGGACATGCTCTGTGGGGCTCCCCCAGTTGGGCAGCTGTGGCAGAGGGAATCTTCTCCCCACCAGGCACCCTCCTCTCTGCACTGTCCCTTCCTGCTTGAGCATGTGGCCCCAGGTTGTCCACCATGCCTGCAGTGGCCTGTGCACAACTGGCATTTGCAGTCCTTCTTTCCTAGGGAAAGCACCTGTGCCTCAGCAGGCATCACCTGGTTTGGAGGGGGTGGGCGTTCTGCGCATGGGGCGGCTTGCCTCACTGGATCCAGTGTTTCTCTGGGTCCCCCGCATTAGAGCTCCTCTAGCAGAGAGATAGGGTGGCAGTCCTGAGGGCTGGGTGCCCATGAGGTGGAGGCTGCTTTTACACTTCAAACCCCTGGTCACAACAGGAAATGTATCCGTAACAATGGAACTCCTCGTGGGAAGGCTCCTGGTGTGTGTTTGATGGATCCATTGGATGTTTAGAAAAGGTCAGGGGCCAGCTCCTAGTTGGAAGCCTGGACAGATGTGGGCCCTGTCTGGGGAGGGGAGGGGGCTGACAGCGAGAGAGTTTAGGAAACCTTCCCCCTCAATAGAACAGAACTCAAATTTACCCCCAAATCTGCCGTTTCTGGAAAAACTGTAAAGAGGAAACAGCCCTTCGTACTTGTGCTCATGCTACAGGTCATTTGAAATGAACCAAGAAATAAAACAAAAATCCAACCGCAGAGAAGGTGGTTTTGGCTGGATTTTGTTTGTTCTCCTTGTCCCCATCCTTTCTAAAGGTTCCCGACTGGCTTTCTCATGGGGGGACGTGTTGTGTGCGGACCCAGTTGTTGCACACGGGGAGATTCCCCCCAGGCCACCGGGTAAGAGCCACGTAAGAGGCTCTCGAGACCAGAGCAGGGTCAGGAGGCCACGGCAGGGGCTGCAGAAGGGCCAGACCTGCACCCACCAGTGTTGGGGGCTCCCTTTGCCTAAAGACTCTCCCCTCCTCCTGTGCAGGTAGAAGTGGCAGGGGAGAGTGACAATCTTGTGACAAGAAGACCGAAGAGCCCAGAGTTCATACCTACAGAATAGCACCAAAGAAAAGCACTGTGTGGAAAGATTGTTTTATTTTCTAATAATGACAGTATGGCTGGAATGGCTTCTTAAGATGTGTATATTTTTAAAAATGGCAGTCCCTCGTTGTAGCATCACCCACCTGTGCATGTTTCTGCCTCTGTCTGTGTTCTCCCAAAGGCCCCATGTACATCAAACGCCCTGGGAGTCTTCCTTCCTAGCCCCGTGTAAATGGAATCTAGTAAACTAGGAAAGGCCTATCGAGGAGCTTCTTCACACGTCATCTTTCCAGGCTTGCTGCCCCCTGGACAGCACCGGCCCCCGCTCTCAGGCCGGTGCTAGGAGAGGCCATTGGGAGAGCCTCCTCAGCCTCAGTGTTCTCCGGGGAGTCTCGTGGGCATTTTAAAAGCGTGTTCAGCAGCAAAACTTAGGAATGCCACCTGAGAAGTGTGATGCAGGTCTGTGAAGGCCCCTCCTGCTTTTTATGCTTTTAATATGAATGGTGAGGCAATCTGTTATTTTCATTAATGCCAGAGAAATGGTACGTCAGATACATGTGAACAGAAAACAATTCATTGCCTTAGGATTTTGAAATCCATCCATGCACACACACACCAAACACTGACAGCACGGCCCACATGTGGTTCCAGGACACAGTGAGGACCTGTAGGCAGCAGAAGGGAGGGCCTGAAAGAGACCAAAGAGGACTATAGCTAGATGCCTTTTGTTGTAAGTAAAAGACACTGCAGCTTATACAGCTTACTAGATATTTGCTGTCTAGATACGTGTGACATCCAGAAGAGGGGCAGGCATCAGGCAGGGTTTGATCTAGAGTTTCACAAAGTAAATAGGGTCATGGCTCAACTTTTCTGATCCTCTCAGTTCTGCCTTCTTCTGTCTGTTTGGTTCATCCTCAGGCTACCCTCTTTCATGATAGCAAGAAGGCTTCTAGGTTTTTTATTTCACACCCTGGGGCGGGGAGTAAGAAAATCTCTTCCTACAACCATGAAAAATGTCTGAGCTTCATTCTCAACTCCAGTGGTTTCTGTGCCTATCCCTTAATGAATCTCTGAAACTGGTACACAGTGGGAAATGGGTGGGTTGGAAGTCTAGAAAGCAACCAGCAGACCATGACACCCACAGAACCCACATACATGGACAACAAAGGCCCTGAGGTAGGAGCATGCTTGGTGTGTTCAGGACACATGAAGGAAACAAGTGTGGCTGGCATGGAATGGGTCAGGCAAGGCAGAGTGGGACCATGGGGCCCTGGAAGTGTGGCTTTCACTCTAAGACACAAATGAGGAGCCAGTTGAAGCTTTTGAATGTGGGGGTGGTCACACATTTCAAGATGAGCCCTTGGCTGCTGTGTTGATAGCAGGCTCCAGGAAGACAGGGTGGTAGCAGGAAGACCAATTAGGAGACCACTGGCGAGGTGACTGTGGCTTGGAGCAGGGTCATTTCAGAGCATGTGTTAGGTGCTTGGGTCCTAGATTTATCTGCGAAGCCACCAGGATTTGCTGATGGGTTGGATGTGGAATGTTCGAGAAAGAGAGTGGTTCAAAGTTTTCATCCCCAGCAACTGGAAGAGCAGGGTGGTTACCCACTGAGATGGGAAAGACTCAGGAGGGCAGGTTTGGGGGCCAGATGGAGAATCAGCCATGCTAAGCTTGAGATGCTATTACATGTCCAAGAAGGCCTTAGGGTCGGCTCAGTAGGGAACAGGGAATGAGCTTCCCCATGACACACGCAGCACTGGCATCTTTACCAGCTGGGAATCCTTCTCCTGCCCAGCCAGCCCCTCCAGGGTGCTCTACCAGCCTCAAAGGTAATAAAGTTCAACCATCTGGTGAACACAGGTTTGTGGAGCAGAAGAGGCTCAGCAATCACCTTTGATGTCATTATTCAACAGTTGAGAAAAATAAGCCAAAAGAGGTCTTCGGGGAAAAAGATCCTTGAAGGAAGAACCAGAACTATAACCTCGCCTTCGATTCTGCAAAGCAGTGTGGGCACTGGAAGCCCACTGGGCTGGGGAGCACGCAATTGTGTGACTAGATTCAGACCACTAATTCACAATTGGGCAGTTTTGCCCCCAGGGGACGTTTGGCAGTGTCTGGAGACATCTTTTGCTGTCCGACTGAGGGATGCTACTGGCATTTAGTGGGTAGAGGCCAAGGATGCTGCCAACATCCTGCAGTGCACAGCGCCGCCCTCGCTAAAAGGATGATCTGACCCCAAAGTCAATGGTGCCAGGCAGCACCTGTGGCTTCAGGTTGGAAAGATCTTGGCAGACCTACGTGGTGCCTGTCAAAGTGTGCTAAGAACAAAGGTGATTCCACATCTTCCTCTTCCGCGCCCCAGTGGCCATAGTCTGTCCCTACATTTCTCCTCCATCTCTGGGTTTCCTCTCACTACTTCTTCCCCCAGCCGGGGATGGGCAGGGAGCCTGGGGTTTGGCCATTCAAAGCCCAGTGTCTGAGGGGCAGAGCCAAGCCTCCTTCCTGCAGTATGGCTGGGGGAGTGAGGGGCTGGTAGGAGTCTTTTCAGACCGTTTTTCCTACTTACTTTTTCCAAGAAATTGGTCTCACTTAGACATCCCTCCCTTGTCATCCCAAATGCCCAGCTCATTTGTGCAAAGATCTCACTGGCAGCTGTCGCAAACCAAAGCCAAGCCACAAAGGCACTTGGGCTTTTACTCGGGGACTAAGGAGACTTTCACTTCCCTTGTGGAGCAGAGGGACAACCAGAGCCCCCTGCCCTCCTGTCCTCTCATAGGCAGATATGACAAGCTTGGAGCAAGACTAAGGCAGGGGCGGGCATGAGGGAGGGGACAGCCAGGCGCCTGGCCTGGCCCAGGAAGACTTGAGAAGGACCCACACGTTGCATGGACTGTACTTTCCCCCAGACCCCATTCTCAAGACCCTATTTAAAAACACATCCCAAGATAAAGCTCTAACGCCACATTCAATGCCCAGCCAGTCTCTTTCAAAGAAACAACAGCCCAGCAAACCCCAGAACAACTGCAAGTGGCTGGAGGCTTTACTTCCCTCCTCATCCCTCCCCTCCCCATCAAGATCTGCTTAGTTTCTCTGGCATCTTCCTATTTTCCTGCACAGGTTACAGAAGTAGAAGCTGATAAACTGAGCAAATCTCTTCTTTAGCAGAGGATGTGGGCGAGGCAGTGGAGGAAGTTTGGAAACCTCACCACCTACGTATTTTATTTTGCCTCAGTTGCAAATTCACTTCATGCTCAAAGAACAGAAACTGCCCAAACCCAAGAGAGCGGCCCCTCACCTGCCCTGAGCATTGCTGTGCCCATCGTCCTTCTACAGAACCAGGACGTGCCTCTCTGGGGTCTGCTCCAGGCTCAGAGGCTGCAGCAGACGTTTTAGGTCTTGTTTCAGCACACAGGAGGGCAACTCCTCTCCCTCCCAGAGTGTGCTCTCTCCCCTCCAGGGATCCTGATTGTTTTCTGATGGATTCTAGTCCCTTTGGCCTATTCTCTTTTTTTTTTTTTTTTTTGAGACAAAGTCTCACTCTGTTGCCCGGGCTAGAGTGCCGTGGCGTCAGCCTAGCTCACAGCAACCTCAAACTCCTGGGCTCAAGCAATCCTTCTGCCTCAGCCTTCCAAGTAGCTGGGACTACAGGCGTGCGCCACCATGCCCGGCTAGATATATTTTTAGTTGGCCAATTAATTTCTTTCTATTTATAGTAGAGATGGAGTCTCACTCTTGCTCAGGCTGGTTTCAAACTCCTGACCTTGAGCAATTCGCCCGCCTTGGCCTCCCAGAGTACTAGGATAACAGGCGTGAGCCACCGCGCCCGGCCTCTCTTTTTCTCATTCATTCATCACTGGGCACAGGGCTAGATTTGGGGGGCACAGTGGGAGCTCAGAGTTTAGCAGAGAAGATAGGCCCTGCACTAGTTAGTGGCTTACAAGTGTATCTTACACGGGAGACTTTCAGCGATATAGGGTAGTTTCACAGGGGAACTGGCCTGGCCTTTAGTGGTGATGATGATGGAGAACCGTCTCCCAAGGATATCATCTCTGGGGCGGCAGTTTGAGGCCAATCCTGCAGGAGTGAGGTAGCCAGGTGAGGCAGGAGAGAGTTTCAGGAAGAGAGAAGAGCTGTCAAGAAGGAGGGAGGGAGAGACAGAGACTGCATCAGTCTTGCTCAAGAAACCGGAAGAAGACTGCCTGATTGGCTGATTGTTGGCAGAGGGTGAAGAAGAAAAGAGGAGGCTGGAAATTGGAGGGGTCAGATTGTGCAGGGTTTCGTGGGTCTTGCTGAGGACGCTGCTCAATAATGGGAAAAACAACGGGAAGCCATGTGGAGCTTTCAACAGGGAAGTGACATGGTCAGATCTGTCTCTCCTACCTGGGGACAGTGGGCCAAGCTTTCTGCTGTCCATGGACTACCAACTGGGACATAACATGAACTTCAGGTTCAGACTGGCCTAGGCCCAGGAGTCTTCCCTGCCACTGACTAGTAGTGGCTACCGGCCAGGCACCTTTCCCCCCAACCTGCGTGATGAAGTTGATCCTACTCAGTGAAGACACTAATGAGTAACATTTGTGGGATGCTGCCTGTATCCCAGCCACTGCACACATTGTCCCTCGCATTCTGCATAGTGAGTGATGTAAATCCCACTGCCTTCGTTTTGTGGGAGACCAAAGCTCAGAAAGGGTAATCAACTTGTTTAAAGTTGCAGGGGTCAGATTTGAATGCAGATCTGCGTGAGTTCAATTGAAGTCTCTTCTCATAACCCCATGCTGTATTTCAGACTAGTCATCTAAAGGTTAGGGGCATAGTATGTACTCAATAAGCATCCCTTCCTTTCCCTCCCCTGCATCATAAGTTACCACCGGCTTCATGGGAGCCTCCTCCAGCCACGGATGTCTGCTCCCACCCCCATCAGGGACAGCTTGTCACCTGCCCAAGTCAGCTCACTAACATTTCATCAGAGCAGGAAGGCAGAGAGGGAACACACATGCATTGGTTGGAGGCTTCTTCTGTGCTGTGCAGCCCATGCTTTATCTAAAGCCACGCCCCGTGTGACTGAGCTGACACTGCTGGCCTTCAGACCACATTACTGGGGACACAAATTCAGGGACTTTTATGCCTTGCCTTTTTTTTTTGGAAAAAAAATTCAGTCTAACCTTATAGGCTAATATTGTATGACACTTCTGTCATCATCCTAAAGGCCCTTTGGGACTCATTAAGAGAAGAAAGTCTCAACTGTATGGCATTAGAAGTCAGAGCTTAGACAGAAGGAATCCCATATTCCCAGACAAAACATGGAAGGATCTCAGGAGACAATCCTTAGCGTACACAGTGGGACACAGAGGTGGGCACGGATGTCTGCAGCAGGTATTCGGTGTCCCTCAGGCCTTGTCTCATAGGTGGCTGGTCCTGGCCGAGGTCACTCCCCTATCCCAGCTACAGGTGTCCTGCAGGATGAGGGATGGGGAGGGGCACCAGTGTCAGGTGCAGAGGAGGGCCTGGGTGATCCTTGCTTGGCCCTGCCAGTGACCTGTGTCCTCTTCCATCTTACGTCCCATGCAACCCCCTGCTCCACACTGAGGTCACTGTGGGGAAGGGGGCACAGGAGGCCAGTAGAGGAGAGGGAGCCAGGACAGCTGTGAAAAGTGCTGGCCAAAAGGAAAGACACTTGGACTCAAAGGAACCATTCCTGGAAGGAGACAAAGCTCCCACAGCTTCCTCTGGAAATTGCTTTGTTTAAAATGCAAAGTGCGGATGTGTTTAGATGACATCTCAGCATCCATCACCCTATGCAAATGCCGACCCTGGGGAAGAGGAGCCCCTGTAAGTCACTCAATCCCCTAATCGAGTGTGTGTGGGTGATGACAGGCCAAGGGAGCTCACAGGGGCAGGCGACAGCTCATCACCACCAGAGGCTTGACGAGGGGTTGAGGGGGAGCAAGCTGGCCCTAGGGTTGGCTGGCTTACTTGGGCTGCTTCATGCATCAAAACATACAGGGAGTAAAGAAGGGGGTTGCTTGTTAGTGTCCACTTGTGTTTCAGGTATAGGTGCCTTTCCAGGGACAATGGCCACAAAGTTCTCTGTATACCCAGCAGCTAGCTCAGTACAAAGCAGGTTCCCAATTTCCTGTAGACATGCAAAGATGAAATTTTGTTGACCAGTTTCCTTCATTTTGATCCTTTAATCCCATCTTTCCAAGTTTTATAGTTCCAGTACATGTTTGTTGATGATGGTGATGGTGATGGCTCCCAACAAAATGTCCACTCCTTCCTGAAGGTCAAGGAGGGAAGGAGAAGATAGGGCCCTGTGGTTGGCAGTCATTGCTCCTTGCGACCTCCCAAGAAGAATGCAGGCCACCAGGCAAGTCCGGAGTGTCCCCTGGGGCCATGTGTGCTGGTGACCCACCTCAGCCCCTCCTCTGCTCCTCCGGCCCACTGCAGTTCACTTGAGCAGTCCCCACACTCTTAGTGCCACCTCAGACCTTCTCACCAAGACTACAACTCTAGAATCTTCCATAAGCAATAAATACATGCTCTTTTCATCCCTTGGCCATGCCTGCAGCAGTGAAACTTGCTCTTGTTCCTACGGTCCTCAGTCTGCCAGCAGGTCACTCCGGTTCTCTGGTAGGCAGAGGCTGACATGGAGTTAGGAAGCAAGAGGTGTATTAGGGGTATAGCAAGTTGAGTAGCATCCTTCAAAATTCATATCCATCCAGAATTTCTGAATGTGACCTTATTTGGAAATAGGGTCTTTGCAGATGTTTAATTAAGGATCTCAAGATGAAATCGTCCTGGATATAGGGTGGCCCTAAATCCAATGGCTGGTGTCCTTGTAAAAAAAAAAGACACAGAGACACGCACAGAGAAGAAGGTCATGTGAAGATGGAGGTAGGGATTGGAGTGATGTGGCTACAAGCCAGGCAACACCAAGGATTGCCGGCAACCCCAGGAAGCCAGGAGAGAAGCATGGAATAGATCCTCCTTCAGAACCTTCAGGAAGAACCAGCCCTGCCAATACCTTGCTTTTGAACATAAGGCCTCGTGAACTGTGGGAGACCAGATTTCTGTCCTGTGGTTTGAAGGCACTCGGGTTGTGGTGATTTGTTACCCAGCCCTGGGAAACTGACATGGGAAGTAAGTGACAAGACAGACAAAGGGGAAAAGCGGAACTGGACAGGGAGAGCGTCCGCTGTGGCCCAGTCTTTCCTGCCCGATTCTGCCTCCTGTCTTTATCTGTCACAGCCTCACCCCACCCCCACCCCTCACCCCAGTACATTTCTCACACTCCCAACTCCTCTCAGCCTCTGATTGCTAGAAAACCCTAACTGACCAAGTCTTCGCCACCCCCGTAGGGATCTCTGAAGAAAGACTGTCCGTTAGGGAAGTCCCACATTGGGAAGAAATGGCCAGGCCAGTGCTCAGTCACTGGCTGGGGCTGCCCAGGAAAAGTGTGGCCTCAACTCAGACTATGTGGTGGGTCCCATGCCTGCCCCAGCCAGCATGCCTGCCCCCAGCCTTAGCTTCCCCGCTGTCTAACATTTTAGTCACCCTGGGCTCCTGGTACAGCTGACCTGCTGGAGACCTGCAGTCTCCAACCCTGGGGAAAACTGCTCAGCCTGGCTGACGGGCTTCACTATAAACACACATTCTTCAATATTCATTCCTGCACTCCACGAGCATTCATTGAGTTCCTGCTGTGCATCTGGCTAGACACCAAGGATCCAGTAATAAACAAGACAGATGTGATCCCTGGTCCCCTGGGGCTTACATACCAGTTTGAAGTAAAAGAAGAAGAGGAGGAGGAGGAGGAAAAGGATGTGGAGAGATGAACAAACTGATAAAGTAATTGCAAATGTAAGTGCTAGAAAGGGATAAAGAAGGAGCCAAAACAGAGAATCCTGGGAGGCAGGGGTAGGAGACCTACTTTAGATGAAATTATTGGGAAAGGCCATGCTGAGGAAGTGTCATTTAAGCCAAGATCTGAAAGGTGAGAATATCCTAACCATGCAAAGAGTGGGTGGCAGTGTCTTTCAAATAGAGGAAACAGCGTATGCAAAGGCCCTGGGGTGAGACTGAATCTCATCAGGGGCTCAATGGTAGACAGCTCTTTTATCCCACTAGTAGTTCCTCAGTGGGATATCCCAACTCCCGGGAATCTTAAGGTCCCAAACCCACCCCATCCCTCAGCAGGTGACCTCACCTCCTGAGTCACAGAAGGCGGAGCCAACACAGCTTCCTTTTATCACAAAATTTCCCCCATGGTCACACACCGATTTCTGCCTTACCCCCTGTTCTTAAAAAAGGAAGTCCTCTGACTTCCCTCCACAGCCAGTCCTCCCCCAACCTTGGCCTGCCTCGCCAGTCCCTTCGGGGCTCTGTTTCCCAGTCACCTGCTCGGTCACGTGCCACCAGAATTGCCGCTCCGCTGACGCCCCCTCGCCCACCTTCAAACCAGCTCAAACACGACAGCTCCTCCTCCAGCTGAGCCTTCGGCTCTTTCCTTCTGCTCTCAGGCATTTCCCCAAAGATATTTCTTGTTTTCCTTGGCTGCCTCCCCACCCACTCCTCCCCCACATCTGTGTCTTCCCCCATCCTCTGCCCAACCGCCCCGCTCTCGCAAAGAGCACCGTGCCGCCTTGCCCATCCTTTCCAGATGCGTGCTTCCTCCGCTAAGTCTCCGGGTTTTGTCCTTTACGCCCTCTGCCCAGGACACCACAGTTCGTCCCTTGTGGAATACAACTCCCTGAAGGCAGGGCCTTGTCTTTCAGACGTTTTACCACCCAAGTCTCAAGCACAGTACTTTACCCAAAAGATTTGTTCAGCAAAGTTCTATGAGTGGAATTCCATTGGGGAGTCTCTTGGGCTTCTGGGAATCCACATGGGAGAGTTTCTTCTGGGGTCAATACAAGAGGGCTCCCCTTGGTGGCAGGGGGACAGGCAGGACAGGGAGGTGGAACTGAAGGTGGGGGTTGGGAGAGAGCGAGACGGAAGGGGGAACAGGCGGAGGGTGCCAGCTCTTACGAGAGGATGATAAATGATAACAGCACTGGGAACAAAACCAAACATCTTTCATATTGTCAGAGCAATGAAGCCAGCACACTGCACGTCACAGGCCCCAGACGGCGCCTTGCTTTTGGAAGAGGCACAGGCTCTCAGTCCCCTTCTGCTCTGAGTCAACAGCACAATTCATCTTCCTTGGGGTGTCTTCCGAAACTGCAGGTAGCTGGGTACCCTGGGCTTGGTGAGAAGGAGGAGTCAACCCAAGCCAGATGTCCTTCTCGGTGTCCCCTGCCCGGGGCAATATGGGTCCTTTCCATGCCCAAGGTCAACCAGATAGAGCTGGCTTCCACTGGTGTCGAGGGGGTTTTGTCCCACCCTCTCTCACGGAACACTGAACCATCAGAGCCAAGATGCCCTAAGAAGATGCAAACAGAAACTCACCTGCAGGGGTGAGGAGAAGATCCCAGAGACTTAGCTGCTGGGATATTTTCTTGCTTTGAACACAGAGTGTGAAATAGAAGCAGCCCTGCTCTGAGAGTCAGGGGACCTGCCTGAATGGGAGCTCAGCTTTGCCGCTGAAGAGCCCGAGAGCCAAGTGAGTGTCTGGGTCTCGATGTCCTAATCCTTAACTGGTTGGCTGAATGGACTCCAAGTTACCTTCCAGTTTTCTCTTCGTTATTCCTTATGCGACTCAGTAGTGGACATGGTTTTCTCAAGCCCAGCGTGCCTAGTCTCTCTTCACGACAGCGGCACCCACTTCTCTATTCCCTTTCCACTTGGTAGCAGAGAGGCTGCCAACCTCGCTGCCCTTCCCCCAGAGGGGTGCGGCCAGGACCTGAGCTCTGCCACTCAGACCATGCCACAGGGTCCCACGATGGCAGCCTCCTAAAGGATCTGCAGTGGTTCCAACTACCCAGCTACCCAGGTGCCTGCCCTGCTGGAGGTAAAATGGTCCATCTCCTCTTTAGTTCTGAGAACTATCCAGTGTTACTCTAATAAGATCCTCTTTTCCCCAGTGTCGATGCCTGGTGCTTGTAATCAGTGACCTTTATGACACTCTGTTAGAATACTGAATCCAGGAAGTGCCTGTGGACAACACAGCCTTGTCAATCAGTCTACGAACTGGCTGCGAGGCTTTTAATAGAAAAACAGGGAACAACGTTACAGAGCTTCACTGTCTGCTTCTGGGAGAAAGAGGCACAGGCCCAGCGAGTGGGATCCCTTGGCGAAATCTGAGAGAACTGAGGTCCCCTGAGAGCATGTCATGCACATCAACGATTCCTAGAATTTCCTACCAAGTGAATTGCTCTGTGCATGTGCCCAGACGAGGGTGGCGCCTGTTACCTGAATGACATTCCCCATCACAGCACGGGGGCCAGGTAAGCCAGCAATTCCCATAACATCACTAACTGCCCGATCCAACACTGTGCAACAGCGTTTGACAAGTCAGTAAGGATGTAGCTATTGGGTGCCCTCCATGGGCTTATAGAGCAGGTCCTGCCCACAGGGGCCCTTAGCAAGTGTATCATTGAATGTCTGAAGCCTCAGGTAGCTGGGGAAAAAAGAACTTGAGCAAGGCAGGACATAGGGGCTTCATCTGTGTAAAAGGATTGGGTATAAAAATGGGGAAGGGAGGTCATCTAGCCACCCAGGAAGCAAACCTTATATAGGCTCTTCCTTAGGTGACAGCATTTCTCAAAGTGTGGTTGCAAAATGTTTTTCAGTGGCACTTGGACATTTTAACATTTCATTTTGCTTTATTTTATTTTAATGTGCATTAAAAATATCACTAACATATCCAAATGTATGATCTCACAGCCAGATGCTAAAGTAGGCACATAAGGCTAAAAAGCGAGTTACTTTAAATACAGATATTAAGTAAATAATAATATAGGTGGGACATGGATTTGGTGGACTTTGCAGATGTGGGGCTGGAATAGATGAGGCTGGGTAGCATTTGTGTAAGAGAAGCCCGGAGGTCCCCCCTCCACCTCCCCAGCCGCCCTGCCCTTTCTTAGCTGCCTGAGTGAGGAACCTGGCTTGAGACTGTGAGCTCCTCCAGGCCTGGGCTGGGCTTTGTTCATGCTGAACCCTCTGTGCAGAGCCAGCAGATAGGAAGTATTGACATATTGAATGATAGCTTTATGCCCTGCCTTGTTCTAGAAAATAATTAAAGCAGTCAACATGTAGCTGACTTGCACAGAAACAAAGCATGACACAAGTTCAGGCCTGTCTTTCACAAATGCTCATCCTATGCAACTGGTCAACGTGTCGTATTCCCACTGACAGGTGGCTTAATATCACCCCCTCTGTGTACTAGCATCCATCCCCGTTGCCACTGCCTGGGTCAAGCCACCACTATCTCTTATCTAAATTACTGTCTACCACCATCTCCTAACTGTTCTCCTTGTCTCCAGACTTGCCCCATCTAAGTGATCTATTTTTTTCACATGACAGCCAATGGGTGGCTCCCAAAATGTGTCTCAAGCCCCTGATGGTTTCCTGCTGCTCACTGAATGAAGTCCACAGTCTTTAGAATGGTAGACAAGGCCTTTGTGACCTGGCCTCTGCCTACCTCTCCTGCAATCATCTCGTACCAATTGCATTCCACACCCTACATGCCGCCATATTTTATTCTTCTCTGAAAGCATCTTGCCTCTGTGCCGTTGCACACACCACTCTCTCTGCATAGCATGCCCTTCCCTTTCTTCTTCGCCTCACTCCTCAGGATCCACTCAACATCACGTCCACCCAGAAGCTGGCCCAGACTTCTCAGTCTGGGTCTCATGTTCCCACGGCACCTGCTTTTGCTCAATCATAGCACTTACGACGATGGGTCCCAATTGTTTGCTCGTTTACGTGCCACATGAATCCTGAAGTTCTTTACAGACACGGGCTATGGCTTATTCACTTTTGTATTCCCAGAACCCAATCTAGTGGCAGACAGAATAAGCTGGTGGCAAATGTTTGACTGTTGAGGAGCCAATGGCCACAGGCTTGGGAAAGTCCCTGACAAATGGGCTCAGGGCCACAGAACCTCTAAACTTCATCAGTGTTGCTCACCAAATATTTCTAACTTCTCATCTTCTGGGCACGTGGTAGGACTGCATTCCCTGGGCCTCTTCTGGATGGGTGGGGACCCTGTGATCATTCTGGTCAATGAGTTATGAGTGGACGCCCCAAGTGTCCCTGCTCGGCTGAAGCTTTGAGTTACCAGAGCTCTCTTTCCCTGTGCCTTCACAAATGGCACTAATCCAGATGGTGGCTGCTCCATCAACTGGGACCCTGGAGTGATGACACCAGGTGAAGCCTCCAGCTGACCTGTGAATAACATTCAGGATAAATGAGAACTAAGCCTGTGTCATAGTAAGACACTGATTTTTTTAAACCAGTATAATCTTTCTAGGCTGTGCCAACTGACATGCCCACCCAGTCCATAGGGCTCCAAGGACTTAATGTAAATTTTATTCTATTTTTCTTCTCTCTTTTTGGGAAGAAACTTTACTGCCCATGCTGACTCCAAACTGGCCAGTCCTCCGGAAGGAAGGAAGGAAGGAAGGAAAGAAGGAAGGAAGGAAGGAAGGAAGGAAGGAAGGAAGGAAGGAAGGAAGGAAGGAAGGAAGGAAGGAAGGAAGGAAGGAAGGAAGGAAATCACACCAGTAACCAGGAATCCAGTCAACAGCCACTGGGGAGCTATGTCTCAAGAACTATGAAGTCCATAGCAAGTTCACCACCATGAAGGCAGACAGACCATCCCTCCCTTAGAGAGCAAAGGGTGGTGGGTGGGGAGGCTGAGTAGTTTTCCTCTCTGTCTTCTATGGAGCCAGTTATTTGGGACTCCTGAAATCCACAAGTCATTTACCCACTAACTCTGGCCCTTGTGCCCCTTGCTCTATTCCTAACTCAGGTCCGCTGAGATATCCCATATAGATAGGTTTACATACCCGACATGGGAAGGGGTTACACCTCACACAAAATCACACCCGCGCCACCTACCAGCCTCTCTTCCACAGCAAGGGTCCGTACCACTCACAGTTCACAAAACACACCCTCTGCTGGTCTCGCCTCAACTTTGCCAAGGGTCATCTGCATGGTTTCACGGGTCCCCAATCCTATCAAACACACCTGTCTGGAGTTATAGGTGGATGCTGGTTGGCCCAGGTTGCATCTCGTTTCAGCCTCTGAGCCCTAGGGTCCTGACACGGGGTCCCTGTGCTTCCCTGCCAGGGGGATGTACACCACGCAAAACTATATGTTCCAGGCCTCCTCTCACACCCATTACTCTTCATTAAGCCTAATTAGAATGCACTGAATAATCATATTATTCTAATGCACCATGTAATGATTAAGAATAATGGTGATTTCCACTTCTCTTTCCCTCTCTCCTCCACCTCTTTTTTCTTTCCTCCTGCAGAAAAGCTACATATTTGCTTCTTCAAGGTGTTTTGCTTGACTTTATTCCTTCCACTGGGGACTGGGAAGACCTTGGCTGGGCAAGGACCATGACAGTCATATCACTCTGGCATTCTTGTCATTGGATTCTCAGTGCCCATTCCAGAACAGGGCATCAAATGTTGCCAGTGGGGACAGGGACAGAACAGTGAGGAGGGTGACCTTCATGTGGTATACACACAGAGAGGTACTCTGCTGGACCTTTGCTCATTTAATTTGCAGAGCAATCCTGCAGGTAGATGATCTTATAACTATTATTCCCATTTTACAGATGAGGAAATTAAGGCCTTGCTTCCTTGTTACATGAGATAATATGAAAAAAACATTTTTATTAGAAAAGCATCATATACAGATAGAGAGACACACATGATTAGGGTATTGGGGAATGAGGACCCTCTCCTGCCCCAAGGACATGCTGGCAGCTTCCAGGTACCAAGCCAAATTGTCTCCACATCTCTCTGTGAGCTGAGTGCACCATGATCGTGTTCCCTCTCCTTCTTCCACCTCACACTGTCTCTCCTCACCCCTTTCTTCTTTTCCTGCCTCCTCAGCTCAGACCTGGCCCAACATGGCACCAGGACTTCTCAGCTCCAGCACCTGCCCCCAGTATGCTAAGTTCCAGAGCCTCAGCCCCATCCCAACATCCCCAGAGAGGAGTCTGACTGTCTCAGTGTGCCTGTTTCATGTTTGGTCATTAAATAGTGGCTCACTAGCCCAGGCAACAAATTGGGATCAGGAGCCCATCCTGGGCCCACTTGGGAAACAGGTAGGTCTGTCCCTTCTAGGGACAGTAGCCTTGGTAGGTACCATAAACCAGGTATAGTATAAGGGGTAACCTGGAGCTCACTAAGGCTCTGAAGTTGCTGTCAAGACACTGAGGGGCTGGAGAAAGAAAGGATTAGAGAATGGGCAGAGGGATCCTAGGGTGGAGGAGACCATAAAAGGTGAGGCCTAGGGAGGGCCACAAGGCAAAGGCTCCAAAGGCCGGTGTGCTCTGCGGCAGTTCTTGGGAACCCTGTCCTCTGGGCGGGCCATGGGCACTGACTTCCCCTGCCTGTTGTTGGCAGCTGAGTGGGCTGTGTGATTCTGGACATTCACGATCACAGGAGACAAGAAGGAAGAAAGCTGGAGAGACATTCCAACCTAGAGAGCACTGAACCTATGAGGTCGGTGTGAGAGGGCAAAACAAGAGAGAGAAGAGAGGAGGAGAAGGGAACTAGGCTGCTCTTCCCAGAACCCTCCTCCATGACATCACACAGGACATCACATGGGACAGTCTTCCTCCCCACACCCTGATGGCTTGTTTGCTCACACTTGCCCAGCTTTGCTGAATAGAAGTGGTAAGCTCTTGAGCTCTGGAGGTTTAAAGCTCCCTGTCTCCTCAAATAGGTAGCTTCCTGTCTTCAAAACGTCCATCCTGAATCCAGCCCCAAAATGGAAGTATCCTGGAAAGTCCAAACAATCTAATACGCATTTCCTTGGGATGGGAGAAAGAGCATGGACTCTGGAATCAGAAGGATTTGGGCAAATCTCTTAGTCTCTTTGTGCCTCAGTTTTCCCATATGTAAAGTGGGAATTGTCATGCTTACCTCATAAGACTGTGACAGTTCATACAGAGGGCTTACCACATGGTAGGCACTTAATAAAATATCATTTGGAAATAAACTCAGTTTTTATTCCTATGAAAATGTGTTACTTAACTTTAGATCTTAAAAAATGGTTCTACTGGGTGTAGATTTTAAGGTTGACAGTTGTTTTCTCTGAATATTGAAGATAATGTCATCACTGTCTTTTAGCTTCCATTATTGCCATTGATATATGAGCTATAGAGCCCCATTCTATTCTATTGTACACGATCTGTCTTTTCTTTCTGGTTGCTTACAAATATCTCTGTTTTTAACATTTTGCAATTTTACTGTAATATCTTAGATATGAATTTCTTTTAATTTATTATACTTGGAGTTTGTTGGACAGCCAGGACATGAGGATTGATGTCTTGCAACAACCATGGGAAATCCTCCAGCACCAACTCTTCAAACATTGCCTCTCCCTCATTCTCCTGGTCTCATTTTGGGACTCCAGGGTGGCTTACCTTAGACCTACTTATTCTACCCTCTGCCTTCTTGTGTCCCTTTCATATTTTCCATGTCTGTGTCTCTTTAAGATAAATGCTGAAAAATGTTTGAAACTATCCTTCATATTATTAGTATTTTTTCTCTTTAATTGTGTCTAATATTCTGTTTCATCCTTCCATCAAGACTTTAATTATGTTTCCCACTTCCATAAGTTCCATTTGTTTTATTTATTTCTACTTCAATTGTTTTTTATGCTCTCATATTCCCTGCTTATATTTTAAAACTTTTATTTCTTTAGACATGCATTGTGGTAGGCAGAATAATGGTCTATCAAAGATATCCATTTCCCAATCCCTGGAGGCTGGAATATGTTAGATTACAGGACAAAGGGGAATTCAGGTTGCAGGTGTAGATTTTTAGGTTGACAGTTGGAATTTTTAGGTTGACAGTTTTTAGGTGGAATTAAGTTTGCTAATCAGCTGCCTTTAAGAGGAGGAGATTATCCTTGGTGGGCCCAATGTTATTTTCATTGGAAGAGTCAGCCATACTGCTGCTGTATAATTTTTTAAAAATATAAACTTTTAAGATAATTGGGAAATTCACATGCAATTATAAGAAATAAAACAGATTGGGAGGCCAAGAAAGGAGGATCACTTGAGGCCAGGAGTTCGAGATCAGCCTGAGGAACACAGAGAGACTCTGTCTCTAGAAAAAATTACCCAGACATGGTGACACACTCCCATAGTTCCAGGTACTCAGGAAGCTGAGGCAAGAGGATCACTTGAGCCCAGGAGTTGGAGGCTGCAGTGAGCTACAATCATGCCACTGCACTCCAGCCTGGGCAACAGAGCAAGAGCCTGTCTCTAAAAAATAAAAGATGAAAGAAAACAGAGATTGTGTATAACCCCTCCCACCCTACCCAGTTTTCTCCAATAGTAACCTCCTGTAAAATTATAGTACAATATCAAAGCCAGGGTATTGACAATGATACAGTCAAGACACAGAATGTCTCCACTCCCAACCTCATGTTTTTGCCCCTTGGTAGCCACAACTCTTTCCCCTCCCACCCCCAACCCTTGCTTAACCCCTGGAGGCCAGTAATTTGTTCTCTATTTCTATGATTTTGTCATTTGAAGAAAGTTATAGAAATGGAATAATATGGTATATAAACATTTAGGGTTGACTCATTAAAATTCAGCATTATTGTCTGGAGACTCATCCAGATTTTGTGTATTTTTATTGCTGAGTGGTATGCCATCGCATGAATGGGCCACAGTTTGTTCAACCATTTACTCTTTGAAGGACATCTGGGTTATTTCCAGTGTTTGGCCATTATGAATGAATAAAGCTGCTATAAACATTAAGGTACTGGGTTTGTGTAAAGTAAGTCTTTGCTTCTCTGGGATAAATGCCCAGGAGAGCAATTGCTGGGCCATATGGTAGTTGAATATTTAATTTTTTAAGACACTGCCAAACTGTTCTCTAGAGTGGCTGTACTGTTTTACATTCCTACCAGTAATGCGAGAGTGAACCAGTTTCTCAGCATCTTCTCCAGCATTTGGAATTGTCATTAATTTTTATTTTAGCCATTCTAATGGATGTGTAACGACATCTCATCTTGGTTTTAATTCACATTTCCCTAGCATTGATGACGTTGAATATCTTTCTATGTGCCCTTTGCTGTGCTCACTGGTGAAATATATATTCATGTCTTTTACCCATTTCCTGATAGGATTGCTTTTTTTTTTTCTTTTTACTATTGAGTTGTAAGAGTTTTTTATATATTCTAGACTCTAGTCTTTTGTCAGATACACATTTTTGTGAATGTTTTCTTCCAGTCTGTGCTTGTCTCTTTATCCTCTCCAATAAGTCTTCTGCAGAGCAAATTTTTAATTTTGAAGAAGTCCAGTTTATTAATTTTTACTTTTATGGATTGCGCTTTTGGTGTCAAGTCTAAAAATTCTTCCTTTTGTCCTAGATCTTGAAGGTTTTCTCCTACGTTACCTTCTAAAAGTTTTATACTTTTGCAGTTTACATTTAAGGCCATGATCCACTTGGAGTTAATTTTTATGTAAGGTGTGAGACTGGGGTTGAACTTCATTTTGTTTTTTGTTCTTTTTTCTTAAATCTATGAATATCCATTGCTTCAGCACCATTTGTCAAAAAGGCTAACCTTTCCTCCATTGAACTGCTTTTATACCTTTATCAGAAATCAGTTGGGCATGTTTGTGGCAGGTCTAGCTCTGGGTTCTTTGTTCTCTTCTATCGGACTATGTGTCTTTCCCTCTGCCAATTGCACACTCTCGATTACTACAGAATTGCTGTGGATTATTCTTTAAACTTTGGGTAGATTTCTCTAGTGAAACTATCTGGGCCTGGAGATTTCTATTTTGAGAGGTTTATTTGTTTTGTTTTTGTTTTTACAAATTCAATTTCCTCAAAAGTTATAGGGCTATTCAAATTATTTCATATTGGGTAAATTGTGGTGTTTTGTGCTTTTTGAGAAATGGGTTCATTTCACCTAAATTATCAAATTTATGTGTGTGGATTTGTTCCTGTATTTTTGAGGTCTGCAGCTTCTGTAGTGATATTCTTTGCTTCACTCCTGATATTAGCAATTTACATTTTCTTTCATTTTTCTTTGTCTTATTAGAGGTTTATTGATATGAGTGATAATTTTCAAAGAAGTAGCTCCTATTTTCATTGATTTAATATTTTTTCTGTTTTCAATTTCGCTGATTTCTGTTCTTATCTTTATTATTTTTTTCTTTTGCTTGGTTTAGGTTTATTTTGATCTTATTTTTATAGGATCTTAAGGTGGAAACTTAGATTATTGATTTAAGACTTTACCTCTTTTTTAATATAAGCATTTAATGCTGTGAATTTCCCTCTCAGCATAGCTTTAGCTACATACTACAAAACTTAATATACTTAGTTTCATTTTTATTCAGCTCAATTTTTTTCCCTTGAGATTTTCCTCTTTGATCTACGTAGAAGTATATTGTTTAGTTTCCAGGTAGTCAGAGATTTTCCTATTATCCTTCTGTCATTGATTACTAGTTTGATTACATTTTAGTCAGATAACACATTCTAAAACTCTTTTAAATGTGTTGGGATTTATTTTATGGCTCAGGATATGGTCTATCTTGGTATATGTTTCATGGACACTTGAAAAGAATGTGTATTTTGCTTTGTGGGATGGAGTAGTCTATTAATGTTGATTAGATTCTGTTGATTTATGGTATCATTGAGTTCTTCTATACCCTTGCTGGTTTTCTGTTTCATTGATCTATCAATTGTTGAGAAAGGGGTATTGAAGTTTTTAATAATAATTATGGATTTCCCTCTTTCTCTTTTCAGTTTTGTCAGCTTTTGCTTTACATATTTTGCAGCTCTGTTATTTGATGCATACACATTTACAATTGCCATGTCTTCTTGGTGGATTGTCCTTTTTATCATTATGTAATGTACTTCTATGTTTCTGGTAATTTTCTTTACTCTAAAATCTACTTTATCTGATATTAATAAAGACACTTCTGCTTTCTTCAGATTAGTAACTATGAGGCATATCTCTTCCATCCTTTTATTTTCAATTTATCTATAGCAATATATTTCAGGTGAGTTTCTTATAGATAGCATATGGCCATGGTTTTTTGCTTGCTTTTAAGATAGGGTCTCAGTTTGTTGTCCAGGTTGGAGTACAGTGGCATGATCATAGTTCACTGTAGCGTTGAACTCCTAGGCTCAAGGAATCCTCCTGCCTCAGCCTCCCAAGTAGCTAGGACTAGAAGTGCATGCATGCCACCATGCTGGGCTAACTTTTTAAAATTTTTTTGTAAAGACAGGGTTTCATCATGTGTCCCAAGCTGGTCTTGAGCTCCTGGGCTCCCAAAGTTCTGGGATTTAGGCATGAACCACTGCACCCAGCCCTTGGGCCATGTTTTTGTATCCAGTCATCCAATCTCTGTCTTTTAAGTGATACTTTAGACCATTTACATTTAATGTACTTATTGATATGTTAGAGCTTAAGCTTTTGTTTTCTATTTGTTCTCTCTGTGTTTTGTTTCTGTTTTCTTTTTCCTGCCTTCCTCTAGGTTACTTGAATATTTTTTAGAAATTTTTATTTATCTATAATTTTTTGAGTGTATCTCTTTGTATAGTTTTGTTAGTGGTTGCTGTAGGCATTACATTACATATACATAACTTTTCACAGTCTTCTGGTGTCTTCATTTTATCAGTTCAAATAAAGTGTAAAAACTTTACCTCCCTTTATGCTCCTTTACCCTTCTCTGTTTATTATATAATTGTCTTAAATATTTCTTCTACACACATTTAGAGCCACATTAGACAATGTTGTATAATTTTTGTTGCAACCCTTAAACATAATTTAGAAAAATCCAAGAGGAGAAGGAATGTCTATTGTATTTATCCATATTTTTCCTTACTGTGTTCTTTCTTCCTTATGTTCCAAAGTTCCTGTTTTTATTGTTTTCGTTCTGTTTATAGAACTTCCTTTAGCTATTCTTTTAGGATAGGTCTGATGGCAACAAGTGATCTCAGTTTTACTTCATCTTAGAATGTCTTAATTTCCCCCTTTCATTCCTGAAGGGTATTTTTTGCTGGGTATAGGATTCTTGATTGATGATTCTTTTCTCTGAGCATTTTAAACCTGTTGTGCCACTCCTTCTGGTCCATGGTTTCTGATGAGAAATCTGCTGTCATATAAATTGTTTTTATTCTATTGATAAAGTGTTATATCTTTCTATTGCTTTCAAGATTTTTTGTCTTTAGTTTTCAGAAGTTTGAATATATTGCATATTGATATGGATATCTTTAGGTTCATTCTGTTTGAGGTTTGCTCAACTTTTTTAACCTGTAGGTTATATCTTGCCAAATTTTGGAATTTTCCAACCATGTTTTCAAGTACTTTTTCAGCTCTACCCTCCTTCCTCTTTCTTTCTAGAATTCTGATGACACAAATGTTAGCTCTTTTGTTATAGTTCCAAGGTCCCTGAGATGCTGTTCATTTTGCAAAAGTCTATTTTTCCTCTGTTGTTCAGATTGAGTGATTTCTACTGTTCTATTTTCAAGTTTATTGGTTATTTCCTCTGTCCTCTCCATTCTGCTATTGAGCCCATCCATTGAGTTTTTTCAAAATTTCTGTTGTTGTACTTTTCAGTTCTAACATTTCCACTTTTTTCTTCTTTATATCTTCTATTACTTTACTGATATTTTCTATTTATTAGCTGAGAAATTGTTTCAAGTGTGTTTGTTATTTGTTGAAACATTTTTATGATGGCTGCTTTAAAATCTTTGTCAGCTAGTTCTAACATTTCTCTCATCTTGGCATTGGCATCTATTGATTGTCTTTTTCTATTCAGTTTGAGATCTTCCTGGGTATTGGTACAATAACCTTTTATTGAAACCTGGATGTTGTGGGTTTTATATTAGGAGATTGGTTCTTATTTGAATCTTCACTACCTTTTTCTGGCACCACTCTGGTAGGAGAAGAAGGGGTGCTTCCTTGACACTGCCAAGTGAGAGTGGGAGACAGTGCTCCTCATTACTTCTGGGTGGGGCTGGGAGCTCTGGCCCCTGTTAGGCCTCCACAGATACCTTCCTGGATGGTACCAGATATCCCTGGCTAGACAGGTAGGAGTGTCCCCTTACTGCCCTCCATGTGGCCTCCACTGACATCATGGAGTGAGGAGCCTCATTATCAACTGGTGAGCATGAAAGTCCTGGTTCCCTACATGGCCTTTGTCACACCACCCTGGTGGTGGGATTAGAGTGCCTCCTTACAACCTGGCAAGCATGGAAGTCTAGGCTCCCCACTTACCCTTTGCCGGTGGTGGTGGGGATATGGAATGAGTTTTTTTTCCTGTGGTATTCAACTAGAATAGTGTAGTTATATTCTAAAAGTTTTGTCTTGCTAGGTTCACCCTTTCCCCATCCTTTGGCTAGAGAGAGCAGGCTTTTGGGGGGTTTATAAAATCTGTGCCTGTTAGCATTTCTAGGTTGCTGGCTTCTTCAGCTTCAAGTTTAGGGTAGATGAGGCAAAAAGGGAACCCAGAGAACTCACCATCATCTTGTTTCTCGGGTCCTATCTCCGTAGCCGATCTGCCTTCTTCTTTCCACCTTTCAGAGTCTGCTTAGGATTGTTTTCTATATAATTTCCAGGGTTTCTAGTTATCCTTGGTGGAAGTAATATAGAAAAGTATGTCTACTCCATATTCCCAGAAGCAAAAGTCCTACTGTATAACTTTTATAATTAGAAAAAAGTGCGAGTGTATATGGTTGTGTGTGTGTGTGTGTGTGTGTGTTCAGAAGCATTAAGATACAGGCACATAAAGACTTACTGTCGGCCTTTTTCGTTAAGTGCCAGGCACTGTACTGGCATTGCAATAAGGTCTAACTCAAGCTTTAAGGAGCCCACCATGCAGAGGTGAAGCAGGCACATAGGTAAATAAGTAACACCTATTACACTTACTGTGATGGAAATAGGCCCAGGTAGAAAGGCCTGGTCAGGCCCATCTGGGTCCTGTCTTCTTAGAGGAGGTGATGCTTGAACTGAGTCCATGGAATCTCCTAATCCATCCCCAGGAAAGGGCTTTTCTTGGCAAGACAAAATAGGGACATCGAGGTGGTGGGAACGGGGAGCAGATCTTAAACTTCAATGTGCACATGAATTGCCTGGGTATTTTGTTAAAATGTGGATTCTGATTCAGTAGGTCTGAGTTAGGGCCTGAAATCCTGCATTCCTAACAACTTCCAGGTGATGCCCAAGGTATCATGTGGACCATGTCCATGGAACCACACTTGGGTCATCCAGCCCAAAATGTCGTGTGTAACCACACTTGGAGTAGCAAAAGTAGGGACTTTGGAGTCAGACAGTGCTGAAACCGACTAACCGACTAACCGGTCAAGTCACTTAACCACCCACAGTTTCTGCATTTTACAAATGAAGAAAATAATGGTTCCTGCCCCACAGGTTGTAGGGAGGACTAAAGGGGCAATGTTTGGACAGTGCCAGGCACATGGTAAGCCCTGCAGTGAAGTCTGGGAAACCAGGAGCATCTCCCTGCCACTCTCCAGCTGCCCCTCAGCCCCGATTGCTGGTGGCACACAGCTGCGGGGACTATATGGGCCTGGCGGTGGCACACACAGGGTTAATTAGTGCTCCTGCTCTTGCCCAGAGACAAATGTTTTGTGTTGAGGAGTTGCTGCTGGGAAGGAAAAGGAGGGGGGGAAGAAAGCCCCTTTTTTATTATTCTGAGGTGCATTTTAATTTGCACAAGCGACGGTTGTGTCTGTGATGGATGACACAGAGGGAAAAATTACAGCCCAGGAAGCCCAGCAAAGGGAGAAAAAAATAAAAGAGATCTAGCAAGGATTAAAAACAGCCCATTGTGATGCTGCATTCTGATCAGGGGCTGGGCGGGCTGGGGAGGCTGGGAAGGGGTGTCTGAGCAGGACAGGGAGGGAGATAGGGAGCAGAGGCATGTGGATTCTGGTGCCCAAGGCAGTTTCCTCCCTGAA
>VSMD01078176.1:0-80178 GCA_008750895.1 Mirza zaza | reverse complement strand
AAGGAATTTTACAAATACAATGGTAGCAGTTTTTGTAAGCTTTCATTATTGTGTCAAATTGTATTCCTAAAATAAAATTAATTATTATTAATTTATGGGGGACCAAAAGGGTTATCATCTATTTTTAACAAGTCGTTTATTTTGTGTATACATGTGTGGCATAATTATAAAAATTTATAATAACCTTCTCATAGTAATCATGCAAACCAGAGATATTTATATGATTCAGAAACAAAAACTTCTTTCATGATATACAAATAAAGATTTGTGCCTTATTTTGAGGTATGTACTTGTTAATTTATATTCTTTGTTAATAGGATCCTGGAGGTTTTTTTTGGCTTTAAGTCCATCATAAACAGAAGAAGGCAGTGGAAATTTTTTCAAGAGAAATTACACTAGCAGGGACTGAAATGGGTAACTGTACATATTTTTATAATTACAGCTCTATGAATCCCTACTTTCTTATCATCAGTTGCAACATTCATAAGTTAGCCCTTCTGAACTTGGCAATCATTATGTACTAAGCTACATGGGTCATGCAATACTCATAAACCCTTCTGCCTTCGAGCACTTTAATGCCTTTAAACATTTATCAAGAATATACCCGTTCTTGTAATATCTATTTCAAATGTATCAAAATTTTTAAAATCCTGGCATTAATTATGGCCATGTACATTTATATATTCTGCATCTACCAAATGTGAATTTGAGGTGACAATTCCAGACAAAGAAACCTGGTAAAGTCCACTTTGAGTTTCCTCTGCCTGCACCACTATTCTCAACCCATGCTCCAGTTTCCCCTGTATTAGGATCCATGTCCCCAGAAGGGTCTCTTCCTTCCTGATGCCCTTTAAAGAGGTCTCTTGGTTTGCTGGGCCGTGCAGGCCCCAGGCACACAGGGCTGTTTCCAGTAGTGCCCTTGTTTCCACCCCAGAGCTGAAATGATCAGTGCTCAGGATGTGATCACTACAGGACCAGGCCTTGAAAGGCTTCAACTTAACTAATCAGATGCACTAATTTTTTCACTGGGACATAACATTTGACAAACCTTGAGCTCCCACCTTGTGGTGAGAACATTCAAAATCTTCTCTATTAGCTGTTTTGGAATATACAATACATTATTGTTAACTATAGTTAACTATAGTCATCCTACTGTGCAATACACCACCAGAACCTATTCCTCCTACCTGTTAACTTTGCACCTGTTGACCAAATTCTTCCCATTACCACTGGCCATGTCTTATAGCTCATGTGTAAAAGGAACTTGATAACTGTTTTTCCAATGGTACTAAAGGCAGACTACATGACATAGATGAATTGTGAAGCTGAACATTTTTTAAAAACTGTCAATAATAATAAAGAATAGGCCGGGCACCGTGGCTCAAGCCTGTAATCCTAGCTCTCTGGGAGGCCAAGGTGGGCGGATCGTTTGAGCTCAGGAGTTCGAGACCAGCCTGAGCAAGAGCGAGACTCCATCTCTACTATAAATAGAAAGAAATTAATTGGCCAACTAATATATATAGAAAAAATTAGCCAGGCATGGTGGCACATGCCTGTAGTCCCAGCTACTCGGGAGGCTGAGGCAGGAGGATTGCTTGAGCCCAGGAGTTTGAGGTTGCTGTGAGCTAGGCTGACGGACGCCATGGCACTCACTCTAGCCTGGGCAATAAAGTGAGACTCTGTCTCAAAAAAAAAAAAAAATAAATAATAATAATAAAGAATATATTTCAATCCAATGTGCTGAGAAACAACTGAAATATTTTTCAATATCTCTATAGAAAATTTTCTTAAAATTACCTGTATTTGAAGGGATGATCAGAATATGCAGCCTAGAAAGGCAGGAAAAGACACTGAAGAAGGGTGCTGGCAGTTAACAAAAACATTATGCTGTTTTACTAGATTCTGTGATATTAGTAGCATTTGTCAGCTTCATAAAATTTTTTTATATAAAAAGTCTTTTAGGTATTTACTTTGCCCCTATTTAAATGATTATTCTTATTATGACATAAGAATATTGCTCTTTTAGTGATAAAAGAGAGATCTTATTAGCCCAAGGACTACTGAAGAGCTTCCAGAAAGTTCAAGAGTAGAATCTGGCTATTCTTGCCATAAAATAAATAGAACAGCAGCAACCTCTGGATATCCATTAAACATAAATTGTGAAGATTCCATTTATGTTAATTGCCATAAGTTAATGACTTGTTACAAATAAAAATAAATAAAACTTTAGAAACTAGGTAACACCACTAGCCTGAATTTGGTTTTTCCTTGCTTGTGTATAGCTAAGAAATTTTACCATGAAGTACATATTTTAACAATACAAGCCAAAGTGCTCACTTTTACCATGGAAGCAAGACTTACTTCTGAAAATAATCTACGTCTACTGCCTTCCACACATGAAAAAAAAATTAAAGATAAAATAAAATTTTAAAAAAGTAGAAAATAATCTACACAAATAATATGTAAACACATAGAGCTTGGAGATAAACTAAGAACATCCTCTTATGGAACAAAATGCAAAGGTCTCTGTTACGTATATAAATGAACACACTTTCATTAATTTGGGATATATTGATACTATATAACTATGCACATATGTACACCATAAGACAAATTTTAACCATGTTTCTAGTGACAACACACTTTCTAGCCCCAACTACTGGAAAGAAAATAAAAACTTAATATGAAAATTACTTTTCCTTTTTTTGAATAAAATTGTTAAGTGGAAAAACAAACCCAACACTCCTCATTGCAACATGGACTGAGCTCTAAAAGGTTTGAAGTCAAGAATCTCTTCGGTTGTTCCCCAATGTAACAAAATTTATTTTAAAAAAGCAAGCTTTCTTTCTTTATTCAGGAAGTCTGATCATCTCCAGTGTTTTGTCTTAAAAATTGCTTTCCCAGATGTGAGGTGGCCATGCTGGTGAAGTTCTTCCTGCTGCCCACTTTACACCTGATGTAACCACACAGATTGGCACCTTGGAGCACCACACCCATGATAACCACCGCCAGCCACTTTACTCTGAAGGAGAAGAGGGCACTAAAGGCAAATATCACCCACAGCCCCAGACAGGCAATAAGTCCTAACCAAAAGATTCTTGATTCAGCCTCTGAAACAGTTTTATTCTCTTGAGGGGACGCCTTCCTGGACTCAAACACCCAATGGCTCTTTCCATCTTCATCAATATGATTCCACCAACGTAGGCCAACCATTAGTCTACCTGTGACATTCTTCACTGCCCAAAAGTCACAAGACAACGAGATAATTGTCACCATACAGGCAATAAAGCTGCTGCTGAGCAATTCACAGGGAAGATAGACGATAATTGCACTGACACGAAAGAATAAATGGAAAAATGATGCCACCGGGTGTCTGATTTTGGATTTTTTTGGTCTGTTAGTTGTCTCCTCTTCTGCATCAAACAGTGAAACATCTTCAGTGTCATCATTACTGTCCTGCTGCAACATTCGGCTTCATAAAATTTATAATTTGTTGTGATTTTTTTTTCTCATTCACTTTCATACCCGATTTTGTATTTTTAAGTTTGTATAATTTTTTCTTAACAAAGCTTCTACAATTTGTATAGCTTCAGGCCCTGCAAAACCTGGATCTTTTCTACTTCTGGTTAATGCTGAGTCCACTACTTGATTTTTAATGTTAAAGAAGTTACCTGCCTTTTAAAAGCCTCTGTTTCTTTGGCTCTGAAATGAAAATAATGAGTAATGCCTGCTCAGATGCCCTATAGGATTATGGGATTATAAAAGAAAGAAGGAGAAGGGAGGAAGGAAGGAAGGAAGAATAGAAAGGAGGGATAAGGGAGAGAGGGAGAGGAAGAAAGAGAGAGGGAGGGAGGAGGAAGGGAGAGGGACAGGGAGAGAAAGAGAGAATGTGAAAGTGTGTGTTAAACTGCAAAGCAAAATACATGAGCAAAATACAAAGCGACCTTAATGAAATATTTCTATAGCATATGGCCCACTCCTGTCTCTTTTTAGATAGCATATTGCCCATCCTTTTACTTATTTATTGATGATTTAGGATTGCCACTTTGGACATGTGAAATGGATAGACTAATTCTCTCTTTTGTGCTCATGAATCTGCTGGTATGAGAAACACAAAACCCTCAGTTTGTTTAAGTCACTGTTTTGTTTTGTTTTTTGTTTTTTAGTTTCTGATGCAGCTAATAACAATTTCCAAGTGACACTGAATTTGGGAAGGAGTTTGGGAATTCTGCATACTCAGAGTTATTGTCTAAACCTATTATTCTATTAAATGTTTTCATTCTGGACCAAATTTTTCTTACTATTTCTTCTAACAGAGCATTCACAGCACACAGTCTGCTTTCCAAGGTCCATCATGGGACAATTTGACAAACTTTTATGTCACTGTGTAAAAGTGACTAGCTTTCTGGTTTCCAATATCCGTGTGCTTGATGCTCAAAGCTCCACTTCCTTCAGTAATCTAATTTCACATTTCAGGTTTCAGCACCCTATTTCGATGTACCAAATTCTATATAAGTCAAAGTTCTTGGTGTCAAACAGCATTCTAACTAATTTAAACATAAAGGGATTTATTGAAAGTTATTAGCTGGCTCACAGAATTTTGGGAGAGCTGTATAACCCATTTTGGGTGCTATTCAGTTAAAACAAAAAAACCAAAAAATAAAAAACCTCTAGTGGTTGTAGGGAGCCACTGCTGCCCTTGGCAGGCAGGTAGGACACTGCATGCCAGAGAGTGCACCTCAACTGAGAAGAAGGGCCACGTGGCTCCGCCACTGTGCTCCACTATAGATATGAACTCCCTTTCATTCCTCAGTTCGAATCCAAGTCTTAGGAAGACTCTTCTGTTCTGCTTGCCCGGAGCTTAGGCCACATGCCTGCAGCCTCAGTGCTGCAAGACTGGGACATGTTTTAGCCCCCAGCTCTGTGGTACAGTAAGGGAAGCAACAGAGCAGTTAGCATGAGTGCAGAGTGAGCCAGCCTGCGACCTCTGCCACGCTGTCCTGCTTCCTTATAATGCACTGTGGGACTTGGGGCAGGATACTTAATCTAACTAATCCATTTCCTTAATACCTAACATGAGGATTTGGACCCCATGAATTCCAAGAGTGCCTACAGTAATACAATTCTGTGTCTGTACTAGTTCCAATTCTGGCTTCTAGTGATGGAATTCTCACATGAACTTGTGAAAGTAAGTAGGTAGAATTTATTGGCTCTCATAGCCTAACTGGGAGAGCAGGGGTGAAGCTGGCCTTGAGGACATCTGGTTTATCTGACTTCTCACTACCTCCCCTCTGCTTTCTCTGGACTGTACAAACCAGCTCCTCCTTGAAGCTGGGGAAGCAGCCCCCAACAGCACTAAGACTCATACCCAAATAGCTCTGCGATCATGGAGGAAAAGAACTCTTCTTTCCCTGAATCTGTTTCTAAGGTCCAGAAGGACTTTTATTAGCCAAGCTTTGTTTCTGTCCCCAGTCGTGTGGTCAGGGGGTGGGGTCTAACCAGAGAAAAGGAGTCACATAGGCAGACCACCAGAGAATTGTTTTGAGGCAGTCAGCCACCCCAATCGGTGACCAACACAGATGCTGAAATTGGCAATTGTTTATCTATTTGTTTTCAGACTTTTATTGTGTATCTCAATGTTGTGTGGGGCTGATTGAAAGACACAAACACCATTACAACCTGCATTCAGGGAGCTTAAACTTTAATTCTAGAGATTAAAAGCAATTGCAGGAGTATGGAGTCCCAACTGTAAGCAAACTATATAATGTTTTTAGGGAAAGATCTAAATCCTTAAGCAGATAAATATGGAACTTGAAGGAATGTGTTGGCTTAATGGTTTTCTGCCAAGCATTTTGCCTCAAATCACATCCCTAAGCCAAATCATATTTGGCTTGAAGTATCATTAGTAAAATATAAAATGGATTTTTTTTCTTGAACTTTATGCCTTTTTTTTTGGTTGACTCTGTTGATATTTAGGCAGCCTTTTCCACTGAAAAGTTACATTGTTGGACTGAAATATATTTGCCTTTAGCAATAAATATGACAATATGGTCTTTTAATTTTATGCTTTATGAACATAACTTGTACAACAGGAACAAAATATATTTCCTCCTTGGAATCAAGGAATAGGTAGCTCACCCTAAAATTTATCTGGACTGCACATAACATTTTGCATATTAAATTATGTTTTTGGCAATTAGATTGTTGAAAATGTGTGAAAAATTTCAGCAGATCAATGTTTCATTCAGCCTTTGGTTCATTGTACAAAGGCACTTAGTTTTATAATCTGAAGCACATGCATAATAAGTAAAGAAAATTAATTACAGTAAATCCTGGCAATAATCTGAATGTTTCAATAATGTCACATTGTTTTTTCTGAATTTACTTGTAACACTGTTACATAAAGGTTTTTATTTTTGTCTTGTTGGCTTCTGCTTTTCTGATGATTATTAATAACCATATGATTTAATTAGATTTTATATGTCATGTCAGAGTTCTTGGGTTCCTTTTGTACCCTTTCCCAATTGAACAATTTCTGTAGATGTAGTTAATGTTTATATATATATATCTATATACATACATATATATATAGAGAGAGTTTATTCTTTCTGGGAATTTCTATTACAATAGGCAATAACCAATTTATATAGTCTTCAGGGATAATAGAGGATCGCTCTTTGCTTTTAAAAGTAGAATATATCCATTCTAATAAGTGTAATACCATTTTTAATGAGACCAAAGTCATTTTAATGACTATTTATTCTAGCATTTATGTTTCTTTTCCATTGTACAGTAAGTGGCCCTTAAAGCTAAATGGAAATCTTTCATATTCCCGGAGATTCGATCCATAACCTTTGATGAATGCCAATGCTATACAGAAAATTGTTGGCTATGTACAAATAAAATTAAAATCCTGGCACTATAATCTAATTGAGAAATCTGTTAGAGGACAACAGTTACTAGAGATGAAATGTGTCCTTGTGGAGCAAAAGAAAATAAAAACTTTGATAGTGGGAATATAAGATGTTATGACAACACACAGCAGTAGCACCCAATCCAGCCTAAGGGTACCAGGGCAGCAATGTTTAAACTGAGAATGGGAAGGTTACCAGTAATGATGCTCAGCCTCAGGAAAAGAATTCTCATTAGAGGAAATAGCATGCATGAAAGCCCAGAGGTGAGGGAGAGGTTGGCAGCTATGGAGAAACTAAAAGAACTTCCTTTAGCCGCTGCAGAGAGTTGGGGTCAACTGAGGGGGAAGTGTTAGGGAACTGATGACGGAAGAGGCCTAACCTGGGATAAGGTTAGTGAGACTAAGTGAGATAGGCAGATTCAATAGACTGTTGGGAGGACTTAATGACTAATGGGATTTGAGAAACAGGGGAGAGACACATCAGGAATCATTCTGGACATCTTGGACAGCTGGGCTGTGTGGTGTCTCTTATGCAGAAAGACAACACGGAGAAGAAGCAGGTTTAGGGGTGTCTTTGGGATATTTCAAGATATCAGTGGGGAGCTTCTGTGGAGGTAAAGACTGAAAAGACATCAGTGTTTATCTCACTTCATACCAACATGTGAAGGATTCACAAAAGAAGAGGAGGCTCAGAAGCATCTGCCAGAGAGGAAAAGAAAAACAAAGACAGAATGCTTTTAAAAATTGAAGGAAATTTTTAAATTGAAATTTTTATCAATAATTGTCTCTGTCTCTCTTTCCACACATACCACACACTTTCAAAAAGTATTTCAAACAGGACCGAATGGTCACAGCGCCAAATGCTACAAAGAGTTCAAATGAGATAAGAACTGAAAAGTTCCCACTGGATCTTGCACTGAGGATGTTACTGGTGACCTTGGCAAGAACCCTTTCAGTGAAGTGGTCAGGGCTGAATCCAGATGCGGCGGGCTGGGGAATGAATAGGAAATGAGGAACTGGAGATAGTGAATGTGGACAGCTCTTTTAAGAAGAATGTTAGTGAAAGGGAAGATAAAGATAAGGCAGTAGCTGGAGGAAGATGGGAGGTTGAGGGAAAGTTTCATTTTTTTAAATTTAATATGGGAGAGTCTTGAGTGTGTTTAAACACGGATGATGCGAAATAACCAGTGGAGAGGGAAGGAGGGAGGGCTACAATCAACAGAGGGAGGCCTCAGAGAAGGCAGAAGATGATGGGATCCATGGTACTGGGTAACGGGCCTCTCTCCAGTTGTAAACGGGAGGAAAGAGTGGGTTCAGCAGCACTTAGGAGAGTTTTCAATTGCAGATTGAAAACCCATCTACTGACAGCGCTTCATCAAGCAGAGATTCGTTTTTTTCCACTGGCAAGAAATTTAGGTGTAAGCAGTTGCTGACGTTGCTTCTGTAAATTAGTGATTTCCGCAGCACTAAGGGGTTGCCATCACTATGTTTGTCTTTGCCTTTTCCTTTCAAATTGTGATGGAGGCAGGAAAGGCAGGTAGGGATGGTCTCTCCTCGGGGAGACGTCTGCTTATGTCTCGTTGGCCAGTGTCACGTGTCCACTCCTAACTACAGGGAGGCTGGGAAAGATTTTTTTATCCTCATGGTGGAAGAAGTCAAAAGGGAATGACTTGGGAATGGCAGTTGGATCGGCCAAATGGCAATGCCTACCACAGAGCAGGTGCAGGTCTTTGCAAGTTTGGTGGCATTTGCCTGATATTTCTGTTTTCTCTGAAGTTGAAAATGAGATCATCTGTGAAGTGAGGAATAGAACGTTAAAGAGTCATGAAAAATAGGAAATTTCCTCTTTGGAGGACTATGGATGAGTATTGTGTGATAGATATAAGATATCTACATTATCTCTTCAACAAACCAATTAAAGCCTATATTTGAGTATATATTATAAACTGTTACTTTTATCATTTGAATTGTAAATGTAACTTAGTATTTGCCTAAGTGGATAAAGTAGGTATTTTATGGGTATATTAGAACTGTTAATAAAATATAATCCAGTGACCAAGATGAAGGTTTTTCACACAGAAATTAAATTTACTTTATATAAAACTGAAAATGCCAATAATTAATGTCCCCTGGATGCAGGATACAGTAAGAATCACTGGGTTTCTCTAAATACAAACATAACTCCTTATCAAGGGGCTGGAATTCTAAAACAACATTGAAACGAACATGTAAATAAAAGAACTGATAAAGAAATGGAGCATGTACATTGAGAGTGTTTGCCAAATGCAGGAATAAGATTGAGGATATTTAAACAAGAGCAAGTTTCTTGGTGATTTATATTGTCTCTTTTTAATTTTCATACTGCTTTAATCTGCTAATAAATAAAAATAGAGTGACTATGATTTGAGTAATTTTATGAGCATTTCCATGATCACGTACAAGTACCCAAAGCTGTCAGATGGAGTGTTGTTTGTTCTTGCTGGAGTGTGTTGATGTCTGGCATGTTGTACTGGACTGGCCACAAGCACTGGGGCCCATGAGGCTTCCCATTAGAATTGAAACTTCTCTGGTCACACCCGCCCTGGGCAGCATCAGCCACGGGAGCCCAAGGTGCGAAACTCCCCTGGTACAGGCTCTGGTCATTAGCACTGACTTCCAGGGCTCCCTGTGTGCCGGTCGGTTCCAGTGCTTTTATTATTTATAATTAGAAAAACTAGAGACATAAAACTACACTGAAGCAGGCATGTCTCATCATCTTTTGCTCAGGGCGTTTTGGCAATGAGTGTGCTCATACTAACTCTGATTGAATCTACATTGTCTGCCAACTGCGGCCTGCACCTGAGCAGCCCAACCTGGCTGAAGAAAAACATGACTGCACTCATGAGGCCTCATTTTCATTCATGACCACTAGCCCCAGGGACTTACAGTCCGATTCTGCCACTCTGTCCGTTCACTCACCTGCAGGCCTGGATCACTATTTCTCACCTCCTCTCTACCCCCCACCCCCACGTCCTCACTCCCAGCTGGTGATTTTGCACCACTGAGAAAATGGAAGCAGCAGAAGAGAATTTCCTCATTTTCCCACCGTCATATCTACAAACTTATCTGCATCTGTACCCTCGTAACCAACTGCTTTCTTCCCCTTTACGGCTACCTACCTATGTGAGCTGTCCAGACTCCCTCCTCTTGGATGTCTGATTAGTACCTCTAACCTACCATGTCAAAAATCAAGCTCCCTATTCTTTCTCACTCCTCAGACTGGTCCCTCTTACCATCTCCCCTCCTCAGTCACAGGTAACTCCAGTTTTCCAGTTGCTCAGACCAAAAACCACAGAGTCACCCTGACTTGTCTCTTTCATAAGCCACATCTGATCTAATTGCAATTTTGCTGACTCTCTCTTCAAAATGTAGGATCTTTCCACTTTTCACCTGTTCCACACCTTCCATCCTGGTTCATTTTTGCAATAGTCTCCTGATAGCACTCACTGTTTCCGCCACTGCTTCCCATACCCACCAACACACGTACACGCCACACACACACACAGAAACACACATGCACACACACACACAGAAACACACATGCACACACGCACACACAGAAACACACACGCACAGAGCCTGCTATCAAAACAACAGTCCTGTTAAAACATACATTAGTCAGACCCTACCATTCTTCTCCTCGGAACTCTCCCAGGGCTTCCTAACTCAAAGAGCAAGCCAAAGTCTTTACAATGGCCCATGAGGCCACATTGATTTGGTCTTTGCCCACCTCTGTGACCTATGTCCCACCACACGCCCCTCCTTCCACTCCAACTACTTCTTGCTATTCCTGTCATGTATCAAGCACGTTCTACCTCGTGGACTTTGTCCTTGCTACTCACTCTGCCTGGCTGGACTGTCTTTTTCTGCATGGCCTGCTCCTTTGCATGGAGAACAGCAGTAAACCACCAACTTCTCATCACCTCTTCCATGAGCCCCCCACTGTGTTTATCACCACCTGACATTTTACTAATTAATTACTTTTTGCCTTTCTCTCCTCATTAGAATGTAAGTTCTATTAAGGCAGGGACTTTTTTTGGGGGGGCGTTGTCTTTTGATGCTGTATCCTCAATGTCTGGCACATATAGGTATTCAATAAGTATTTGTTGAATAAATCATTTCTTTTATTCTTTATACTTTTTTAGCATTTTTTAGGGGATGAAGATTATATTTAAAAACATAGTCAGAAATTTATTGTTTTAAATTATAATTATAAGTATAAACATACTTAGTATTAATATTTTACTACACTTTATATTCAAGAGTAGCATTTCCATATATAAGATTTTTTCTCATACCACCTATTTTTATAATGATGAAAGCTATAATATAGGACCGTGTTTTGGATCTCATTAAAAAAAGTTAGAAATTTGAATTCAGTATTGGTACCTTGTAAAGGTAATCCTCGAAAAGTCAAAGATATCCTCTAAGAACTCAAAATTGAAGAAAAAGATATAGTTATGGTCACTGCTATTTTAGAACCATAGGCTGCTTATGGAATTATGTCTTAAAGGAAAAAAATTTGTAAAGAAATCTATTCATTCAGATTTTTTTTTGTAAACCTAAGAAATGGTTTTCTACTTTGACATATTAGTATTTATACTATAATTACAGCAGGAGGCACCAATAGTCACCTTTGATGTTCCTAACATTATGTGCTTTCCCTGATTCCAACGTGTTCAAGCTAGAGCAAAAGCAGATAATTAGACTCTGTTACTCTGTGATCTCGTCAATCCTAATATTCTATGATTAAATGGTGTCAATAAGGGGTGTGCTTTAGAAAAATAGGATTACTCACATTTAGGGAAAAGCAATGTGGTGCTTTCTGTTAGCTCTTACTAAGTTCTTCTTAACGAAAAATACTAAAGTATAAAAAATATTAAGCCTCTTTACCTTGGGTTTTCAGAAGAGCCCAATAAGTGCTACCTCCAAGGCTAACCACCTCTCACCATACCTTCCGATAAACCCTTGGCTAAATCACTCTCCTCTCTTGCCTGCATTGCTGCAAAGACTTTTAACTTCCTAGAGTCACTCTCTTTGCAACACCTTGCATCTCATCTCCACATTGTATCCAGAGCCATCTGTGGTGGTTTGCCATTGCCACTGGAGCAGAAAACAAACTTCTTCCATGGCCACAGAGAATCCGCTGAGGGACCCTGCCCACTTCACTGACCTTCTTGCTCCTTGGACATGCCAAGCCCAGGCCTCTGGTTCTTGCTGCCCCTTCTCCCTGGAAAGTGCTGTCCTGACATCTTCTTGTGATTTGGGATCTCAGATGGGACCTCCCCAGAGAGGCCTGCATCCATCGCCACAGCTGCAGTAGCACCTCCCCTAGTCACTCTTTATCCTATTACCCTACTTATTTTAGTCTGCAGCTTATTATTTATTTGTTCACATGTTTGTTGTCTTTCTCTCCCTTCTAAAATGTAAGGAGGGTAAATTATCTTCACTAATCTTGGAGGGTAAATTATCTTCACTACTGACTCTCCAGCACGGGGAGTGCTTGGCTCGTAGTAGGTACTCAATACATTCATGTCCGATGGATGGATGAATGAACTAGGTGCCAAGGACATCAAAAATACTAACTGGGAGAATGAATCACTCAAAAGGGCTAAAGGTCACGTAAAGGGAACTAAGTGGATATCTTTGAATACTGTTCCTCATGTGTCATGATTTGAATGCATAATTATTTTTTAAAGACTAGTCAAATGTACTAGTGAGAAGGGGAGAAAGTAGTAGAACAGGGAGTTCAATCTGTAACTGACCATGAAGAGACAAGTGGGATAATGAATGTATAATTCTAAGCCCTTACTCTTTAATATGATGGCTAACTCTTATAATCAAACAATTCTGTTCAATTCATCCTGATGAAAATTAGAAAATTTTTCTTTAAGGTAGGTGTTAAAGGTTTAGAAGAAATCTCCCAAGAACTCACAGGATACACATTGGAAGAAAAAAATAGATATTATTTTTGGGTTAAACAATAAATGGAAAGAATAAGCATTAAAATAAATAACATTTTTCTTTTAAAGATCAACAACTTAGCAAAAAGCTAAAATTACAGTATAGTTTTTAGAATAAGCAATAAAAAACAGCCATGCAGGCCGGGCGCGGTGGCTCATGCCTATAATCCTAGCACTTTGGGAGGCCGAGGCAGGCGGATTGCTTGAGGTCAGGAGTTCCAAACCGGCCTGAGCAAGAGTGAGACCTTGTCTCTACTATAAATAGAAAGAAATTAATTGGCCAACTAATATATATAGAAAAAATTAGCCGGGCATGGTGGCGCATGCCTGTAGTCCCAGCTACTTGGGAGGCTGAAGCAGTAGGATTGCTTGAGCCCAGGAGTTTGAGGTTGCTGTGAGCTAGGCTGACATACAGCACTCACTCTAGCCTGGGCAACAAAGTGAGACTCTGTCTCAAAACAAACAAACAAACAAACAAAAAACCAGCCATGCATCTTACATTAAATATATAGAGAAAATTGAATTGGTGCTATGTACATACAGGAGATCAGTCTTAGATATAAATATGTCTTTATAATCAATGTCAAATATTTGTAGGCCATATATAATATGGTCATATATGCTGGGTTGTATATATGTTTGGTTGTTTGTAATATTTTAAATATTAATCTGACATTTTTATTTTCTTTGACATTTTATTTATATGTATTTTGTTTGCTCACAATCACAAAATTCCATGTGACCTAGATAAGAGGAATATGCAATAGTGTTGGGAGTTTAAGCAGAGTTCAACAGCTATAAAGGATTTCACTAATAGGAAAAGAATAAGACAAACTCTCTGTTGACCTTTGTTTCACATTTAAATGACCGGAGTTTGACACCAAAATGACAGTTGGTTAAAACAGCTTGAGATTTCAAAGTGCTTGAGTATATATAAATATTATGACTGATCCCATAAGTGTGTTGGAAGACACTTTAAGAAAGGTCCTTGGTTTAATAGTTTGCTACATTCTCCCCTTTTGGTTGAAGGGAAATATTACCAAAAAAAAAAAAAAAAAAAAAAACTTTTTATCTTCTGGATTTAGAGGAAATAGACTGATTAAAAACATGTAGCTGAACTTAGCAGAACTAAGAATGTAAATTACCACTCTGTGCACAACCCTTAGGTTCAGATTCCCATAGTTTGATAATATGATAGATCCGGCTCCAAATTAACTTTGTGTAATGAGATGTCAATAGTATGTAGAAAGTTCATCACTAAAATTTGTTTTTATGAGTTCCTTTTCTACAATGGAACATGTTAGGACAAGGCAAGCTCTCAGGGATCAAAGGTACATCATACACAAATTCCTACGCTCTGGTCTCAGGGTATTCCAAAAGGCACATTACTCTTAAGTTCCTGTGCTTTAAAATTGTCTTTATTGTAGAAATCTCATTCAAGTTACATTTTATCATAAACATTTTATAATAGCTGGAGTCTTCTGTGCAATTTTGCACGGGCAAGGAAAGTTGGGATGAGAGAGCAGAAAGACTAGGAAGCAAGAGTGATAAACAAAAGTCAGAATGATGTAGTTTGTTATTAGGCGGACTAGATTATCAGCAGGACAGAGTTCAAGCAGAAGCTTTCCCATGAGGCTTGTAGCATTTCTAAAAGGCATTAGCATCAATTAGTGAAGGAGTAATTCAGAAAGTAGAGGTTGACTAGGGTCACGTAATCAGGCAGTGAGTGCGGATTTGAGGGCGGAGGCTGCACGGCAGAGGAGTGGCTGTGGCCAGCGGTGAGCGGGCAGGTGAGCACGTGAGCAAAAGAAGAGGGAGATGGCATGTGTGGAATAAACTGAGATGAATGATTTTATTTCTATGCTTACTTTCTAATCCTTTGAAAGGTAGTTCATGGTGCATGCGTATGGTACAGAATTCAAACAAGACAAGAGAAAATGGGATGCAAATGAAGTCAGCTTCCCACCCCAACTCCCAGCCCCTAATTCCCCTACAGAGGGTCAGCATTTCCTAGTAAATCCTTCCAGAGATCTCTATACATGGACAAGTGTTTATATACAACTCTTCCTCTTTTTTTTGCACAAACAGTAGCATTCTATACAATGCCTCCACTTTTCACACAGATGGCTTTCCAGTCATGCCATTCCACAGCTCGCTTTCTTAACTGAGTAGATTGTAGACTTCACTCCTCTAAATGGCTCCAATTCCTTTTAACAGCCACATTGTGTGCAGATGAGCCAGTTCCTGGCTCCTGGGCATTTCAGTGGTTCCCTCTGGGGCGGCAATTGGATGGTTGTAGGACAGAGGTGAGGGGAAGTGGAGTTTTAATGTATACTATTTTATTGAACTGGATAATGTGTATGTAGTTTACACATTCAAAAGGAAAAAAAAAACATTTAAAGAGTAAAAATATGCTCATATCTCGTGGAAGGATGAAATTGCATTTTTGTTTGTCTGGATTTTAGTTAGTATCTGCCCTGGGTATCACTTTCTATTTTATCAGTCTGGGGTAGAATTTTGTTAAGATTCAAGAGATCTGAAATTCTGATCCTATCACTGCATAACTATGACCTTTAGCAAATCACTTACCTTCTTTGGGCTTCAATTCTCTCACCGGTAAATGAGAAAAACCAGACAAGCTGATTTCTAAAGTCCTTTAGTTGGTGATATTAGAACACTATGAGAATGTAGTATAAAGTGTGAATGCTGGTGTATTCTTTATATAATGTGAAAGGGACCCAAATATTGCATGCTTGTATGAAAGTATTTTATGTTATAAATAAATAATTCCTTTCTTCAGAATAATGTAACTTTATGATTATTCCCCAGAATATATTATAGTTTCCTGATTCCTTCCCTACCTTTTACAAATATGGCAAATGCTCAGACATCTAGATAACATTCAAAGATACACTTAATATACAGACTAGGATATTCTAACATGCCATTCTAACCCTAACGCTAACCCTAATTGTTTTCTTATAATACCCTTCTTGCCATGTTTTTGTAAGACATTCTTTTTTATTCAGAGTCTATAATCTGAGTTATTAGATCACATAGGTCTTTTTCTCATTCTGTTGTTTATTAAATTCTAAATCCACTAGAGGGTGTGTATAGGCAGAGAGAAAGAAAAGTTAGTTCATTTTTTTCTACCCTCAAAGTAGAGAACTCAAATGAAAAGGCTCTGTTTAAGGAGAAGACTAAAAATTTCTGATTACATTTTGAGTTTTGGAGCCAAGGGAAGTTCTCATCAAAACAACAACCAAAAAAGGAGTTTCTGAAATACATTTTAAGATTTCTATTGGCTGTTAAAATAGTTAATTCCATAAATTAAATATTAGAATTGGAAGAATATATCAAATAAATACTATTCGATTCACTAAATGTAATGAAAATTGTCTGCCTTCTTGGCTTTCAGCTTTCTCAGTTGTAATAATAATTTGCCCCAATTCTAAGTTATTCCTTCCTCTACTGATTTCTGCTTATAAATTCTGGACATTGTTTCTACTTGTATTTTCTGAAGAGCTAATAGAATCATATATTAGAAAATTAATCTTTTGTTATAATGGACCATGCTAAGGTTATATTATAATAATTTAGCAAAGTCTTATATTTTAAGAAGGAAATGTTTTACGTATTTTTTTTCTTTAGTACCTAGTCTAGTAACACCAGTTGGAGGGCATCCAGAAGTGTAAATTTTCTGACTATAAGCTAAAGTCAGTCTTTCAGATATTGTTCCCCTAGGCATAGTTAGTTTGCTGCATACAGATGAGAGCAGAGCAGTTCTAGGGATCAGAGACTGGCACATCTGATTCATTAACTTATCTAAAGCTTCACTGGGAACTCTACCATGATTCCTTATTTTTTTTTGAGATGATGTCTCGCTGTGTTGCCCAGGCTGGAGTGCAGTGGGGCTATCATAGCACCTGGGCTCAATGGATCCTCTGGCCTCAGCTGGGACTGCAGGCTCCAGTGGTCAGCCTGCCTGGGGCTTTCTGCCAAGATTCTTGAACAGTAAGATTGCTATCTGACGATCACCTATGCTGATCCTGGAACAATCACCTGGTGAATTGATCCCTGGGGTTAAAGTTCTCATGAGATAAGTGGCTTTTCTCCATGAATACCATAATAGGGCTGAGCTTATCTATTTTTCCAACCACTCATTTACAATGGGGAAAATTTGATTCATTGACAAATGAAGGAGACTTATTTGGCGTCACATAATAAAACTAGAGGAAGTCGGCCAACTCATTTAGGTGAGAACTTCTCCTACCAGAATCCCTAGTTCAGACAGTTTCTCTTGGTGGTCCTTTCTGTTTCTAGAAAGTGAAGCAAATTCTTGTACTTCAGTGGAATTTTCTTGCCGCTCTGTGTTCTATTCTTTTGAGATGAGATATGATATGTTTAGATTTCTGGATACCAGTATATATTTGTGTCTGTTTAATCAGGAATGCATAGATTCTCTTTCTGCCTAAAAGTCGGATAAGGCAGAAAAGGGCCTCAAAAGAAAGAGTTGTCTGTCTTGTTTATTCTTTTCTCTCCTGCAGCCTCTTCCCCACCACTCCTCCTGAACTGCTGGTCAAGGTCTTCCATAACCTTCACTTTGCCTAATACAATGGTCTATTATTGTCATCATCTTGGGTCCTGAGTGTAATTTGACATGGCTAGTCACTCTTCCCCTCCTTTAAATACTTTCTTTTCTTGGCTTCCAAGGCACTCCCTTTGCAGGGATGTCTTCTGCTGTGTGGTCTGATCCTCCTCCCTCTCCTTTGCTTGGTCTTCCTCTTCCTCCCTGACTTCCATACATTATAGTGCCTCAAAACGTCACCCTTGGGCCTCTTTTCTTTTTTAGCTACGCTTACTCCCTTGATAATATCATCCTATCTTTTGCCTTTAAATACTATCTATGTGTTAAGGGACCTCCAATTTATTTCTCCAGCTTCTATGTCTCACTTGCACCCCAACCTCATATACCACTTGCCAACAACTCCATTTGGGTGCCTGGTGAACATCACAAATTTAACATGTCCCAAACTGAACCCCACTCCCACCCCCATCTAGCCAGCTCCCCCTCTTCTCAGCAAATGGCAACTTGAAGCCGAAAACCTTCATGTCATCCCCGACTGCTCTTTACCTCATGCCCCTTATACAATCTGTATCAGAAATAGCTGTGCCCATATCTTCAAAATATGTCAAAAGTCTGACCACTTCTTATCGCCTCCGTGGTTGCCACTCTGGTTCCAGCTGCCATCATCTCTGGCTTGAATTATTCCAATCATCTCCTAACTGGTCTCCCTGTTTCTGCTTCCCTGCTATAATCTGTTTTCAAAAGAGAGTGGTTCTTTAAAGATGTAAGCCAGGTGATGTCATTCCTTTGTTCCAAACCCTCAATCTCACCTAGAGGAAAATCCAAAGTCCTTAAAATGGTCTGGCATGCTCTGCCCTGTCTCTGCCCTGTCTCTGCCCTGTCTCTGACCTCTCTGACCTCTTCCCCCAGGTGCTCACTCTGCTTCTGCCCAGCTGGCCCACACGCCTCTGCCTCAGGATCTTTGCGCCTGCTCTTTCCTTGGCTCCCATGCTCACTGGGCTCTCCCTTGCTTCAGGTTGTAGCTGAAAGGTCACCTTCTCAAAGAGAACCACCTGAGCACCCTATTTAACATTGCCTGGCATTTTCCAACACCTTTTCTTAAGAGTGGTTATCCTCATCTGATCTACTATTTTCTTTTTCCTGTTTTGTACTTTTAAAAATTTATTTTAATTATCAATACCCTCCCCCTCCACACACACCTTCAGAGGTAAGCCCCTTGGGGGCAAGAAATTTCGTTTATGTTTATTGTGTACCCCTAACACTGAAGGAGTTCCTGCCACAGAGTAGGTCCTCCATAGATGCTTGTAAAATGAATGCATGATTAAGAAAATGTTTATGTTACTGGATACTCTCAGGGGGTGAGATGGAGGCATTCGCTATCTGTGTAAGAGTCAAAACTGTAATATCATATGACCGTTTCTTAATATGTTTGGTCGACTATACCAACAAATATTAATTGAGCATCTACTCTACGCCAGGCACTTTGCTTGGCACTAAAGATAGAGAGGTGGGCAAAACATGTCCCTGTGCTCTTAGGAGCTCATGAAATTCCCTGTACTTAAAATTTTATTTTGCAATATTTAATATATATAAGATATATTAAAAACATATTCTTTCTATAAAAACATATAAATAATAATGAATTCTTGTATGCCCACCTTATACCTGAAGAAATAGAACATTACCATTGCAGCTAAGCTCCCATTTTGCACCTTTCCGATTGCATTTCTTTCCTCCCTACAGAGGTAACTGCCAACCTGAATTTGGTATTTATCACTCCCATGCACTTTTAAATACTTGTGTTACATATGGAACTCTAAACCACAGATAGCATTATTGTATGTTTAAATGGCATAAAAATGGAGGTCTTCCTTTTGCCTTTTTTTCACTCATTGTTATTTGTGAGATTCATCTGTGTTGATACATAATCATTTATTTTCATTGCTGCATAATATTGCATTTACTTACCCATTCCCCTGTTGATGGACATGTAGGTCATTTCCAGATTTTTGATATTATAAATATTGTTGCAATGCTGTCCAATAGAATTTCCTGCAATGATAGAAATGTCCTATATTTGCACTCTAAAAGACTGTAGCCACTAGCCACATTTGGCTACTGAGCACTTGACATGTAGCTAGTATGACTGAAGAATTGAATTTTTAATTTATCTATTAATTTTAATTAATGTGGTTGATGACTGTTGTATTAGAGAACACAATTCTACACAATGTTTCTCTTTGAGTGCATATGTGAATTTATCTTGGGCTGGAGTTCTTAACACTGTCAGACCTAATGTACTTTTCTTCTGATAAACATTTTTTTTTATATTAGTATTATTTTTTTTTATTTCAGAATATTTCCAGAGGTAAAAATGTTTTGGTTACCTAAATTGCTTTTGTACCATTTGCGTCAAAGTTATAAGTGTGCCCATCCCCCAGATAGTGTGTACTGTGCCAGTTAGGTGTGAATTTACCCCTCCCCCTCTCCCCCTCCCAACTGCTTGATTTCCTATGAGTGTTATTTCCATGTGTGCACATAGTGTTTATTGATTAGTTCTAATTTAATGGTGAGTACATTTTGTATCACTCCATTTACTATCTTAAAATAAAATTCATAAATAACTTATCTGCACACATTTTAAAGAATCGCTGTGTATATATGCGTATGATACAAAGTAGAAATACAAGAAAAGTAATTTTAATAATAATAGGCATTTCAAATGTCAGTGACTTCAATGACCACAAATACACCACACTACATTAGGGGACATAATAAAGTAGTCTATAAATCAGACTAATGGAAGTTTGTGGTTGGTACCTCCAACACCAAAAGTGGTGCTTCTATTGGTGAACAACTTTTGGTAAGATTCTGAATAAAACAAAATTCAATTTTCCTTCTTCTGGTAGTTGCAGCCCTGAAAAATGTATATAATTTTATATAATAAAACCTTACAAAAGTACTCGGTATTTAAAATAGGGTTATGTGATACTCTTAGGTAATTATAAACAGGTTTGCCACCTACATGAATGTTCTACTAGACCTTCTAAAGTTAGAACCCAGGACGATTCTTGTTTGCATGAGACCATCCTTCAAATTTTAGGACATCTAGGGCACCTACCCCTTACCTCCTAAATGGCAGTAACAACTCCCATCGCTACTATTAGCAGAGACGCCCTCTCACATGTGGCACAAGTCATTTTGAGACCCATTGACCCATACACGGTACATACACAGCAGCAAAACCACTGTCTCTTAAGATAGGTGTGTCTGCAGCTTTCCTGGATGTGTACTTGTTCTCCAAAGTAACTCCTGATTACTCCAAAGTATTTACACCAATTTACACTCCCACGAGCAGTGTAAGAAACTTACCATTTCTCTCTATATATGCGGTTGTTACCTCTAAAGGTATACTTTTCCTGGGTTATAGTTTTGTTGACCTCATCAGTTGGCATTAAAAAACATAACTAATCTGTGCTTTAACTCTTTGTATACCTCTTTTCAAAGTAGGGTGTCTCCCACCTTTTAAAGTAAACCCAGAGTAGCACACCTACCAACTCGAGTAAATGTAGTCTCTTCTGCCCGTTTTTCCAAGTGTAGCTATGGCCCAAGAAGTCCCTAGACGATCTTAGATCCTCTCCTCTAACCCCAGGGATATCTGTCTCTATCTCCTACCAGCCCCCTTCAGATTTTTTAAGGATCTGTTAGGAGTTATCTGGGATTTCTGAATTTGCACTAAAAAAGTCTTGAAATCTGAATTCCTGGTTTCATAGAGCAAATGCAGAGTGAGGTAAATGGAGCCAAGTCCATTACTATTAAAGGGGTGATAACAGCCTGACCTTTACACTTATGATTATTATAGCTATAAAACAATTATTGCCTCTATAATGGCAAAATTCTCCACAATTCAGTGGTTCACAATAATAAGCACTTATTCTCTCACTCATAATCAACTTCAGCTGGGCTGATGTAGGTTCAGCTGGGCCAAGAACCTGCTCCAAGTTGTGGGTTGTCTGGGCTCGGCTCTAGCTTTGGGTTGGGTTTGGGTCAGCTCCACGATTTTCATTCTGGGGCGTAGAACAACGGGGAAGAGGCCAATCAGGGGTTCTCCGTTGCAGCCAGATTACAGGAGAACAAGAGAATGTGTCCACCACTCAAGCTATTGACAGCTGCTGCTTGTATCAAATCTGCTAATTTTCCAGTGGCATTTCACAGGGCTAAATCCAAAAGCAGGAAAATATACTCCACTCCAGGGGAGAAGTGGAGGAGACTGGGTGTTTGCTGAACAATAATCCAGACCCACTCAGAGCATTACCTTTTTCTGTAATGAAACAGAGTGTGTGATTAATAGAACATTTTTGGGTTTTATGACCAAAATACGGCAAATGTGTCAAAACCAATATCAAGAATTAATGGAATGACTAGAATGGCAGCTGTTTTGTGTTTGTATACACGTACGTGCTCCTTTCTCTTACCAACCACACTCATTTGGCCCACATAGTCTTGGTTTCCTTACTCTTTTTTTTTTTTTTTTTTTTTGAGACAGAGTCTGCTTGGTTGCCCAGACTAGAATGAGTGCCCTGGCATCAGCCTAGCTCACAGCAACCTCAAACTCCTGGGCTCAAGCAATCCTGCTGCCTCAGCCTCCCAAGTATCTGGGACTACAGGCATGTGCCACCATGCCCAGCTAATTTTTTTTTCTATATATATATTAGTTGGCCAATTAATTTCTTTGTATTTATAGTAGAGACGGGGTCTCGCTCTTGCTCAGGCTGGTTTGGAACTCCTGACCTTGAGCAATCCACCTGCCTCGGCCTCCCAGAGTGCTAGGATTACAGGCGTGAGCCACCGCGCCTGGCCGGTTTCCTTACTCTTAAATTAAGGACAGAAATCAGAGCTATTTGGCTTGAGGCATGGCTTCAGTGTTTTCAATACTGCCTCCACTCTCCATCTCTTCCACAGCGATCAGACCACCCTCTTCAGTTAACCCTTCCCCAGAGCACACTGAGCTTAGAATTTTTTTTTCTTTCCCTTAAATGAATGAACTTAATAAATTAAGGTAGTTCACATCTTCATTATAATGAGAGACTGCACAGTTAGAAAAAGGGATTAAAACTTATTTGGCTTTTTAAGGCATCTGAGAGTAGAACTGATTAATAACCATTAATAAATACAAATAACCATGTTATTTCAACGGAATGAAAGTGAACATACTACAGCTACATTCAACAAAATGCATGAATGTCACAAACAATGTTGGATGGAGGAGGCACAAATGACTATGTGCTGTAATTCCATTTACATAAAATTCAAAAAGCAAATAAAACTAAAGTAGTGTTTGGGGATGCATGCTTCGGTGGCAAATCTGTAAAGAAAAGCACAGACATGATTTTCATAAAAGTCAGGGTATTGATTACCTCTGTTGGGCCAGTAGTGCAGGCAGCAATCTATGTCTTAGTATGGTGGTGGTTACATGGATGTTATTTTGTGATAAACCATCAAGCTGTACATGTTTGTTCCTTGAACTTTTCTCTGTATTATATTTCACTGTAAAAATGTCTAAGGATCCCAAGATATTTGGTCTCATAAACTTAATCTTACACATCATAAAATTTAGTAATGACATACTTTGTCTCTAGTTTGAACTCTTGGTTAACACAGGCCACAAATATTCAATGCCCTCTTTGTGTCTGTGTTCCTGTTTATAACTTTTGTGAGTTTTTCATATACATTATTATCTGTCCATATCGGATAAGTAGATTTTCTTCAGGCCCTTATATTTGTGATTAAGGTTAACCCCAGGTATTGGATCACACCAAAGGCTATTTATCTCTGTCCATGTCTAGAAACTATTATGGCCTTGCTACTCCCAGCCTTCCTTAGGTACTCACTTAGGCTTAAGGGTAACTGGATGAAGGAGTGCATTGCTAGTACCCGGAAATACAAACTCAAGTTTTAACAACCCACTAGCGCTTGTGTGTTTTCATGACTATGAAGACACTTTCTGATGAAGAAATCTTGGTCTTCTTTGGTAGGATGAAGGAAAATTCAAATGTGAAAATGGGTTGGTGTGTGTGGTCAATGAGAAAATTAGCAGAGGTGGGTTGGGGTACTACAAGTAAGTGAGCAGAGGTCTGTGGAAATCCCACCTCCCTCTTTTCTGGTCCTTAGATTTGTAAACCTGATATCTAGTGTTCCTTCTTTTGTGTGATATCTCTAGATCTCCTGTTCTAAAACCAAGGTAGGGGCGAGGCCCATTCAGAAAGCAGTGGGGAGTTACCGAAGGATATCAAGTGTGTGCTGAGCATGATGGCACTTGCATTTTAGGAGGATCACTTTAGCAGCAGAGAGAATATTTCGGAGAGGGGGAAAGGAGACCAGTAGAGCTGATGAAAATTGGGAAGACATGAAGAGGGGCTTTTAGATTCTAAAGATACCTAGGGGCCAGGCACAGTGGCTCACGCCTGTAATCCTAGCACTCTGGGAGGCCGAGGCGGGCGAATTACTCAAGATCAGGAGTTCGAAACCAGCCTGAGCAAAAGCAAGACCCCGTCTCTACTATAAATAGAAAGAAGCTAATTGGCCAACTAATATATATAGAAAATATCAGCCGGGCATGGTGGCGCATGCCTGTAGTCCCAGCTACCTGGGAGGCTGAGGCAGCAGGATTGCTTGAGCCCAGGAGTTTGAGGTTGCTGTGAGCTAGGCTGACGCCACGGCACTCACTCTAGCCTGAGCAACCAAGGGAGACTCTGTCTCAAAAAAAAAAAAAAAAAAAAAAAAAAGATATCTAGGAAAGGGTTTAGAGAGAGCTTGGTGACTGGATGTGAGAGATGAGACAGGAGTGGAGTAGGAGGTTGGCAGGCAGAGGCAGAGCCAGTGAGGGCGGTGGAGGAGGCTGCCAGGCTGTGTCGAGGGCTCGGCTGAGGACAGAGACCAGGAGTGAAGGGCCCCAGTGCACAGGGTCAGTGATTTACACTTAGTGTGGCTTTAGGGACAAAGAAGGATAGACTGGTCCACACGTAGGTATGTGCTGCAAAAGGAAAGGAAAGCAAGAGGAGTGAGAAGAGGAAGGTACTGTTTCAAGAGACAGGTTGAAGAGTGAACTAACGCAGGTGGAGAAGGAAGCAAAATCAGAATGGGGAGAGAGGGAGAGGACGTCAGGGACAGCTCTGGAGGACAAGCAGGGATGGTTGCCCCAGTGAGGACAATAGGATCTGAGGGTAAGAAAGTTGAACAGTGTGGTGTACGATTCTAGAGGCGGAGCGGCTCTAATCATAATGAGAAAGGGGCAGTTGCTGATGTCTGCGTGGAGATGAGGTCAGGGTGCTGAAGAAGCTAAGGCAGTGGCTGCTGGAAGGGCTCCCGCCTGAGCACGAAGACGCCAGACTGTGGCAGATTCGGGGTGGAAAGAAAAATTATAAGCGATGTTCCAATATCTCTTGATACGTTTCAGGAAGTGATGAGAACAACAAGAAGGGATGGACGATAATAAATTGAGAGGCAGAAATTTCACAGGAAGAAGGAATTTCATGAGAGCTTTGAGGCCTATTGAATGGACAAGTGCTAATTTTAGCACTTACTTTGCAGCAGGTTCTAAGTGCCTTACATATACTAACGTCATATCATTTTCACGTGTGAGGTTAAGTACAGTAATTTTCTTCCATTTCACAAATGAGAAGACTAAAGCTCTGAAGCAGTTATGAACTTGCCCAAAGTACGCAGCCATGATTCCAAGCCGGACAGGTGGGCCCCCAAGTCCACACTGTTGGCCTTGCCACCGTCCCCCTGATGCTGCCAACAAGCCCAGCAGCCCCTGTGGCTAAGTGGAAAGTTCGAGCACAAGCAGCATCCTGTTAAGAGTGTAGGGAGGAGGTGGTATCTGATGGGGGGAGCCATTCAAACCTTCAGACCGTGACCGGTTCTTGATAGCGCCAACTCCTCTATGTTTTCCAGAGTCTATTTCATTTAGTACTTAAACATAATAGTGTGCCTTTGAAGTACATGTTAATATGTAAACTGCCCCAGGCCTTCCAAAAGTGGTGCAGTACACTTTTAAAATAAATGGTTACATTAATTATTAACTGTAATTATCCAATTATATAAAGGAAATAAATTTGCATGCTTCAGAGAACTTATATACTCCTCTCTACCTAAGAAGTGGCAAAGGAAAATCTAAAGTATATAATCTTGTATAATATATGGTTCTGATTTTCTCTGGCATTATGTACTAAGGTTTGTGGCAAACCAGTTCAGGAATACCTTTTGGAAGAAATTCTCCCTGTTTTTCTTTTTAATTTTTGTTAACCTTCCAGACACTGACTATCTTAAACACCAAGAGTGCAGGAACATTCTAAAGGAAAAACCTATATTGTTTGGCTCATGTTAAGTTCTGTTTATTTTCTTAAGATTAAAGCTCAAAGAGTTCTTGAAAAAAGTGCAAAGGCTATGAAGCACTAACATGCCAATTCCTTAGCTTGGACTGAGAAACCAGCTTCCTCCTCTTATAGAGCTACTTTTATGAAAAGTGGAGCTCTAAGAATAGTAGACATGAGGGAAATATGAATTTTTATGAAAGGAATTTTGTAGTTCAATTATAAACTCTAGCATGGAATCACAATTGGAAGTCTGTATCTCATAGTTATATTTAAGAACTCTAGTACATCTAAAATAGGTTGTGTCAAAATGTGATTCAAGGGTTATTTAGCAATGCATCTACTGAAATGATTATGGATAGTTTAATCCAAATTAAGAGTTGGGTTTGTCAGATGTGGAGTCTCAATGAGGTTACTTGGAAGAGCAGATGATTTGCTTTTCATCTAAAAGGTTCAGAGAGGCAGCTTTTGCAAACGTGCTGTTGACTGTTTCAGGTAGCTTAGTGTAGCCTTGATTTCTAGGATAACTAGAAGGACTGTAGATGAGGGAACAGAAGAGAAATTGGAGAATCGTTAGTAAACAAGATTATTTTTTACTAATAGTGCCACTCCATTCTTTGCAAAAAATTATTTTTTGAAGTCAGGAAGTAAAGTAAAAAAAAGAAAGCAATAAAAGTCAAAACAAAACATACAAAAAAGTATCTAATACTTTTTCAGTGCCTAATTTGCAAGGTTCTAAGTTTCCTGCTAAACTATGTCTAGGTGGTAGGGATGGTGGGAGGGGCAGGTAGAAATAAGTATAAGTTGTCTTTCCCCTCAGGTTGTTAATAATATATCTGAATTTTATGATTATCATTTTCTTGTTTGTATAGTTTTGCCACTAATGTATATATGCCTAAACAAGCTATTGCTTAGTTTTACATAATTTTGAGCTTTATACACATGGAATCATGCTGTTTGTCTTCTCCTGTACCTCCATTTTTTCACCCAAAGTTATATTCTGAAAAAAGAGCTGGAGGCATCACACTTCTAACTTAAAATTATATTATGAACTTATAGTAATCAAACTAGTCTTATTGTTTTGTACTGGTGCAAAAACAGACAGTGGACCAGTGGAACAGAATAGAGAGCCCAGAAATAAACCCAATCATATAGGGTCAACTAATTTTTAACCAGAGCTCCAAAAGAACACAATGGGGAAAGGATAGTCTCTTTCATAAACGGTGCTAGGAAAACTGGACTTCCACATGCAAACAAATGAAATTGGACCTTATCTTACACTATACACAAAAATCAACTCAAAATGAATAAAAGATGTAAATGTAAGACCTGAAACTATAAAACTTCTAAAAGAGAACATAAGAGGCTCCTGGACATTGGCCTTGGCAGTGATTTTTTGGATGTTACACCAAAAAAAGCTCAGGCTACAAAAGCAAAAGTAAATAAACAGGACTACATCAAACTAAAAAGCTTCTACACAGCAAAGGAAACAATCAACAAAATGAAATAGTAGACTATAGATTGGGAAAAAATATTTACAAACCATATATCAGATAAGGGGTTAATATCCAATATTTATAAAGAACTCATACAACTCAATAGTAGAAAAACAAATAATCTGATTAAATATAGGCAAAGACTCAAAGATACATTTCTCCTAAGAAGACATAAAAGTGGCCAACAGGTATGTGAAAAGGTGCTAAATGTCATTAATCAACAGAAAAATGCAAATCAAAACCACTGTGAGATACCACCTCACACCTGTTAGGATTGCTATTATTGAAAAACTGAAAGATAAATTTTGGTACTGGTGTGGAAAATAGGGAACCCTGGTACACTGTTGGTGGGAAAGTAGATTGATACAACCATTATAAAAAACAGTATCGAAGTTTCTAAAGAAATTAAAAATTAGAACTACCATATGATCCAGCAACCCCTCTTCTGGTCATGTACCCAAAGTATATTAAATAATCACCTCATAAAAATATCTGCATTCCCATGTTCATTGCAGCATTATTCACAATAGTCAAGATATGGAAACAAACTGTCTATTAATGGACAGAAGGGGAAAGAAACTGTGATACAGATAGATATTGATATAGATATAGATATAGATTATTCAGTCATAAAAAAGGAGATCCTGCCACCTGCTACACATTGATGAACCTGGAGGTCATTATACTAAGTGATGAGCGAGCCAGATACAGAAAAAAAACTTTGTATGTTCTCAGTAATATGTGGAATCATTTTTAAAAAGTCAAACATACAGAGATAGAGAATAAAATAGTAGCTATGGGGGGAGGGACTTAGGTCAGATATGTGGGATGAACAAGTCTAAAGATCTATAATATACAACATAAAGATATAGGTAATAAAATTGTACTGTTTTTGGGATTCCTGCTAAATGAGTAGGTTTTAGTTGCTCTTATCACAGAAACAAAGAAGAAATGGGTAACTGTGAGGTGATAGATATGTTAATATGCTTCTCTATAATAGCCATTTACTACCTATATGTATCCCATAACATCATGCTGTATGCCTTAAATATACACAATAAAAATTTATTTTAAAAAATAATCTGAGATTTATCAGTGTTGAGGCACGTAGCAATAATTCATTCAGTTTTCCTCACTATCGAGTACTCCTTTTATGGATATGCTGTCATTTGCAAACTTATTTTTGTTTTGGATGAACAATGAAATTTTTATCGGTTTTTATTCACTTGTTTATCTGCTCACCTCTTACTAACATGGCTGCCTTGAACATTCCTGCACTTCTGGTATTCATATGCAAAAGTTTATCTAGGTTTATCTACCTAGAAGTAGAATTGTTGAATTATTGGTCATGTGCATCTGATAAAGCAAGAACCCACCCATTATCATGGGGAGGGCACCAAGCCACTCATGAAGGATCGCCCATGACCCAAACACCTCCCACCAGGTGCCATCTCCAATACTGAGGATCAAATTTCAACATAAGATTTGGAGGGGGCAAACATCCAAACCATATCAGCCACTAATATGTTCCTCACACACCACTGTGAAATCATAAATAATAGGGAAATGGATGATAAGTTTATTCACAGCTGCTGTCTGTCTTCTCTGGATATATTTGAAAGATACTTTCTCAGAGCAATACTCAAATGCCTCTGCTTCAGTATATTTAACATTTTAAAGAGCACATCCTGAATCACAGCCTGTCGCTAAATACCTAGTAACAGTATTCAGTACAGCTGCCTCCATTTTTGCCAGATCACCTTGCAAAATGAATGAAACCTATTATGCGAGGAATCTAAGCTGCCCAGAACTTGCAATGGCAAGAATCATGGGCAAGCTGTAAGCCCTCTGCATATTAAAGTAACAGTGGCACAGTTTTTGCCTTAGTAACCTAGAGCAACAAAAACTAAGCAGTAGATCTAAGCAGTCTGGCCAGGAAGGGAGGAAAGTGAGATTGGCATTTGATCAGGTAGAACAGCTTGGAGATAACGATAGTCTTGGCATATAAGCAGAACGGTAAAATGAATGATTCTGTCAATCCAACAGATATTTATTGCTTGCCTACTCTGTGCAACTTGGTTCCAGTTCTCACAGCACTTAACATTGGTCACGAAGAGGATCATAAGTTAGTTGCAAGGGCCAGTCTTGGAAAACAGCAAATAAATAAAAATTATACAGTGTATTAAATAGCACAGCATTTACTGAGAGCTTATATGTTGTAAGGACTGACTGTGCCAGGTATTAAGACACAAAGAAAAAAAAGACAGGGCTATACCCTCAAATAATCATATAAACTAACACAGTCATATAAACCACTTTAGAAGACAAGCTATTGTAGATTACCTGTCACCATTTGAGTTGCCTGTACATTGTTGGTGAGTCAGGTTCACCACGCCCTGACAAAAAGAGCAAGCTGACATTGCATATGGCATAGAACAATCCATTGTGAGGACCTGGCACACGAGAGAAGGTGTGTGCCTCGGACCTGATTGAATTCTTGGAGGGCATGGGCAAGAAGCTGGAAATGCTTTTCCTGGGAGACAGGACTGATGAGGCAGCGCTCAGTCACCAATCTACAGGAAACAAAGAGTCTTTGATTCCCATGCCAGCCTCAGGGCCACACTTGTTAGTGCTTCGTCAACTTAGTTTGCCCCAGACTATCAGATAGCGTTCACTGCCACTCTCTCCTCACCATCAGCAAGCAGAGACAGAAACTCCTGAGAGGGGAGTGCTTGCCCAGAAGCAGAAGAGAAGAAAAGTTGGAAGCAGGTTATGCTTTTTCTTACTAAGTGGAATGACAAAGCAGTAGGTTCCATGTGGTTCCACAAAAGCTTCAAAAACAAAATTTCTAAGTTGGGAGTGAAGAATTGTTCAATTAGTATTCCAGGTAAACTATAGTATAAATGCAGACCTTCTCATTCATATAATTTTGTTGTGTTTCCATTTCTTGGCTTAAAAACAACAACAACAAACTTTTCAGGTTGTTATCATGTTAGTGGAGAAGATGTTTAAATTCTTCATGAAGATCTCATCTTTATACTGGAGACATTGGCCTCACCAAATGACCCAAAATACATGTTCATTTTCTCTACCTGATATTTTCTGCAAAAGCAGTTATTCATCCCATTCTTCACGAGTCATTCTTTCTTCCATTGCATCTTTAGTAGACAGAAAGATGACGCAGCAAGAATGTACACCACTTTGGCAGGAAGAGGTCACATGTTTCACCTGAGGTCTGGGCTTGATAAGAGCCTGAGGATGGCATTCATAAGCTATCTAAGGGTTGAGTTCATGAAAGATACTGACTAGACTGAGATTCATGGAGAAAAATGATGAGCTACAATTCCATTTGGTCAAGGCAAATATAAATGTTATTGTTATACAAATCAAGGATAGGCTTACACTAGTGGAAGTATACATGTTTAGGCTGGATTTAGGGAGATAGACTTTCAGGGAAATGATCTTATCTTAGCTAAGGGAGGCCCAACACTCTAGTGAAGGTGGGAAGAATACAGAAAAGGCAATCATCATTATGGAAAATAGTTATGAAGGAATCATTTAATATATATGAGAGAGAGAGAGAGGTGCGCAGGTGCACACTTTGGAAAACTCTCAGCCTTTTAGAGTAAGTTTCAGGAAGCTAGATAAATGCACAGGTCTATTCTGACTTGTCATAATTCTATGTTTGGATCAGTTTCCAACATTTTATTTTTTACAGTTTTAATGTTGTAAAATATCTATGAGAATTCCTTTAATGTGAAGTTTTTTGGTTTTGGGGGTTTTTGTGGCGGGGTTGGGGGGCTTGTGTCACCTCCCCTGGGATATCTTCTTCATTTTAGTGAGAATCTCTTTCCTCATTTATGTGGGTAAGTTTGCCTTCGCCGGAGTCTCCCATCCATTGGCAGTGTCAGCATTCCCACTGTTTGCTCTTTCTTCAATAATTACATTCACGATTGATTTGAATTTTACTTCCAGTGTTTTTAGTTATCATTTCTTTGCTGTACTTTCATCTTTCTGGCCAATTCTCTCTTTCAGTGATACATTTTGGTAAAACATCATGTGGGTTTATCACCAGGAAACAAGGAGGAAACACGGCTACACACTTGCTGTGTGTGCCTGAACTGAAAAATAATTACTCAATTATGCCCAGTAAATGTATCAATGTAACCAAAATTGGAACTGTGTTGCTGAGCTACTGGTATTATACAACCAAATTTAGTGACTGAAATTTGTGCATATTGGAACTGTGCAAAGAGAGAACTGCCTATGTATTCAAATGACTTACACTGTAACGGTCCATGTGCTCCTTGGTCTAATTTCAATTTTTGTTTGCTTACAAAATTTGCTTTAAGGATATTTTATAATTGAGGGTGATTTTTTTCCACTTGTTTGGAATGGTGTCTTACTGATTTAAAATAAGGAGGGCTTACTGGTTTTGCATATTCCTTACCTTTGTCATGGTGAACTGGTCTGCATTGCATGTTTCTTTGCATTACAGTAAATGCTGCTCAGCCTTAGTGATTACCAATAAAGTTTGGGTGTTCTGTGAAAACAAGATGCAAATTTAGAATCTAAAAAAAGGTTATTATTCCCACAAAATCATCATAAGAAAAAGAAGTCGACAGTGTTCTGCTTCCCATTTGTTAGTTGATTGGTGGATCTTTCCCCTTCTAGCAATTATGCAGGGCCACCCATTTAGAACGGTACAAATATCTCAACTTACATTTCATCTACCCTCATTTTATTATTGGTTTTACATAAAAGTTGGAATATTGTTTCTTAAGCAAAGCATATATTTTTGCCTCATAAATGTTAATTATTCTTGGAAGTCTAAAGAAACATGTATTCTACCTAGTGTGCTGAGAGAAGATTCCTCCAAAAAGGGATTATCTAATTTTGACCAACTAAGCTTTCCAGATTCCATATGATCATCTTTTTACTTTTTTGTATATCTCTTCGATTTCATTCCTTTGGTAGATCTACAAAGTGGCTCACTGACTTATCACTTAGAAGATCTGACCTATGCAAGAAATAAGACTAGGGCAACTGTGCTCTTGCTTATAAGAAACACTTTTCACACCTCTAAAATTGATTTTGGTTAGTTAATAAATTTTCATTTTTTATTTAAACAATTAAATAAAATGTGCATGTACTTAATTGGTTTAGTAAGTTGTGCAGTGCTTCATTTTCTTACACACTGACAAACAAGAAATGTGTGCTTCAAATAAGCTGTGGCTCTCAATATAATAATTCATTTTGGTAAAAAAGAAATATTTTGAACATGCTGGGGGTCAGAAAATCCACTCCTATTTCATAGGATTACAGTTTACTTATTCTACAAATTGGCCTTTTATCAAGAACTCCCTTTCAATCTTCTTTTCCCTAAATGTTCTCTAAATAGCACAGTATTTTTTTAATTATCACCATATTTCTATTTTTCCTATTCATATATATTTTCCTTACTTATACATTTTTAACAAATATCTCTTTGCCTCTTAAAATCCCTTCCTTTTTTTCCTTCCCAGAAATTTCCAGATCCTTTCCTTTTCTCTTTAGAATAACTGCTCTGTTTCTTTCTCCTTTTTAACCTCATGGAATGAATTCACTTCTCTCTTTACTGAAATCCCAAGAATAATCAGACTATCTTCTAATAAATGCATTTAAGTAGACTCTAAAGCCATTGTTCTCTAACAAAAAATAATATACAAAAATCAGAGTGGATCTAAATTTCTACTATCTAGTGAGTTTGTTACCTGAAAACAATGAAAGTGTACAAATTCTTATGAATGGGGCCTGTATGTGAATTTTTATAAACAATGACTCCATTGACACTTTGTCTATACCTGACAAGCTATCTGGATTCTCACCACAGCCAGTTTGTGTACTTTAGTTTCACTGAATTTTAGATAAACAATAAATAACTTTCAATATAAGTATGCCCCATGCAATATGTAGGTATGTCTTAAAGTAGACATTAGGCATTGCAGTTAGAAGGTTTATGCAAGAGTCTGGGGAAGACAGGCAGGGACCAAAACCAGATAGATCACCCTCAGTGTTTTGAGTGGGAAGAACGTTTGAAATGGGCTGAGATTGCAACTGAAGAACTATTGGCAAGGCTTAATTGAGGGCCATGATTCAGACAGGGGGGTCAAAATAGGGCAAAGCTATTGGCGGGTTGAAGCCCATTGGCTTAGCCATACAGGATGGGCTCAGGGAAGGCGGAGGTCATGGTCAGATGAGTTAGCAAGGCTTACTGAGACTTTCTTAAGCAACATAAGAAAGCCAGATAAGCAGAAGCTGAGGTCTACCTCTGAGATAGTACTGAGTATCAGTGCCCATGAGCTGTTTTGATAAGGGGCTATATTTACCTTAGACCTTTTCTCTGCATGGGCAGGTACAAGTCTTCCATCGACAACTCTGTTACTATGTCAATATTTCCTAGGACTGTGTTTGTTGAGGCAGGTCAGCAGCCTGTGTTTGTGTTGGATACTAGTGCTCTGTCCTGAGACCTTAACAGGGGCTCTCTCAGAGGCTAAGTCCTCTGATTTCCTTTTAGCCTCCTTTGGGTACTTTTACTCTCCATCCTCCCTCTCCCTCCCTCCTCCCCCATCTTGGGCAAAGGGCCAGGCTTACAAAACCAGGTTTTGGATCAGGGTTTAGACATACGTTGCCTATAAAAATGTCTCTGAATCAGCAATAACTATTCTGTGCAACTGTATTTGGCTCTAAAATAGTATGTGTGCTTATAAATTGCTCTTACTGGAAACAGATCTGTAGAAGTAGATTGGGCATGATATAAATATTCTCAATCAATAGGGAAAATATCTGGGAACATTTCTTTTACTGTCTGTTTATCAAAGCTTTTAAAACTACTGAACTCTGATCTTAGGTTCTTAAGTGTTAGGAGAAGGCCACATACTAGTGCGATTTGATGCTGCTATGTGGTCAGGCTGTCTAATGTCTGCAAAGTGATTCTCAATCCAGGCATTTGGAAATTAGTGGGGGTGTTTTTTGGTCATCACGATTTCAGGGGAGCAATACTGGCACTGAGCAGACAGGAGCCTGTGATGGTAAACTTCCTAGAATGCATAAGACAAAAATCCTGCACAACCAAGAATCACCCCGCTCAGAATTCCAGCAGCGCTACCACGATTGGCAATACCTTTCGTGATCTCTAGTCGACTCCCAGTTGCATTCCTGCTAGTAACTGTATCAGTTCCTGCTCTTCCCAAATTATCTACTATTACAGATAATCCCATATCCTTGTTTCCTTGGGCTTTTCATATCGGTCAACAAAACTGAGTCAAATTCCCTCCCTCTGCCCCTGAGTATTCATCTGTGTTTACCCTGTTCTCCCTCATTTCCTGTCAGATAAAGAAATCTTTCATCTCCTTTCCAAAGATAACGACAGCTCCACCCAAGGCTTTGGTCCCATCCCACCCTGTCCCATCCCCAACTCTGTCTCCAGCATCTTTAATGCCTTGCCAGTCCCTTCGACCCCTTACAAAAGGGCTTGAGTATTACTATTCTAAACATTGAAGAAAAGCAAAAACAAAACCTCTTAAACCTACTGCTTACCCCCTCACATTAATGTTCCCTATCATTTCTTCAGTGTAGGGCTCGGCGTCTATTTCATGCAGTCACTGCCCCTATTTCTTCACCATCTACTGGCTCCTAAATCCCTTGTAGTAAGGTTTGCAGCCTCCTAATTCTGCTGTCTTGGAGGTTGCCTCAGTGACCAGTTGCCAGAACCACTCACTCTTTCTCACTCTTCAAATTCCTTAGACTTTTCTGCAAAATTGGATCGTTGATAAATCCCTTATCAGAGATCATTCCTCCTTCTTTTGCTTCATTTACCTCTTGGTGTTCCAAAGAAGATGGGGGCCATGCCCTATGAGCTCCCTCATTTTCCTGCACTCCATGTTAGTCTTTCCCTATCTGCATCTACCCAAGATTCTGACTGTTCTGTCTTTGGAGCTCTTTTTCCTCATCCCCATCTCATACACTGGAGACAGGTGTCAGCCCCTCCACTGACCATCCTTACCCTTCTTCTCAACTAAGTGCATGTTCTCACATCTACAAACATGGCTAGCCGTAACCCCTCTCTAGAACTCCAGGCCAGACTGCCAGCTGCCTGACGGATAATCTCGCCTGACGGCCTGCTGCCACTCCCTAAATTCAACAAAGTGGCATCCAAAACATGTTGGCATATTTATTTTAGAGCACTGTAAGCTTGGAGAGCATTTTTATACATGACTATCTGCACTGCCAGGCTGAGAACTCCTTGAAGACAAGGGTGGTTTCTTATTTATTTTTTCCCTCTAACATCTAGCATAGTGCTTTAAAAATGTTAATTAGGTGACAAGGAAGAGTGAGTGAAGACTTGAAATTCTTACAGAAAATAGATTATGTCTTTCAGACCTGTGGCCCAGTGCCTAACACAGTGCTTGCCACAACTGTAGGTACTAAACAAGTATTTTTTGGGTGAATCTCTTTTCTATTCTTCCAAAGCCACCACATTCTGTTTTTTTTTTTTTTTTTTTTTTTCTATCAATGTCAATGATACCACCATTTTCCTAGTGATCTAAGTTGCAAACCTCAATCTTCTCTGACCCTTCCCTGGCTGCTCAATCCAATGAGTCACCAAGTCTAGTAAGTGTACCTCAAAGATTTTAAATATTTCACTTTTATTTCATTTCCCCTGTCACCATGAAAATATATGATTTCACTTAAACCAGTATCTCCCAATCTGCTCTCTACTGGTAGGTCTACCAGAGGTTCATAGATGGTATACAAAGAAAAACAAAAAAAGAAGCAAATAAGTTTTGGAAGTAGATACTGGGTCAGATGAAGGCAAATAGGTTCTTTTCCTGAATATTAACATTTATTGTAAATATCTCTTAAAAGGAATATAATATATGGGATTTTCCAAATTTATTTTATAATGGAAGCATTTTTCCCATGTGACATAAATTAAGGGTCTCCTGAAAGAGAGTTCCATAGCACATAAGTTTGGAAAATCTAGAACTAGACTACTATAATAGCATCCTAATTGCTATCCCTAACGTTAGCAACTATTGTTTTCAAATTTATCATTAAAAAATAATGCTTAAAATAATCTTAACTAGACTACTATAATAGCATCCTAATTGCTCTCCCTGACATTAGCAACTATTGTTTTCAAATTTATCATTAAAAAATAATGCTTAAAATAATCTTCCTGAAATCCAGCTCTGCTAGATTATTATACCCTTGTTTACCCCCAACCAGAAAATTATTGACTCTCAATGACTTGCCTAATAAATTTTCCAAATGTTTAATTCTTGTTAGAATGATACAATAGCCTGGAAAAATTAGATTAGGGTACATTAGCAAACAACTCAGAAATCTCAGTGGATTAAAACAACACATGTCTATTTCTTGTTCCTGTTACGTGTCCAGCACACGTGAACAGGGAGATTCTGCTCATGCTTAGTGGCTCATTAAGCATGAGCAGAATTGATGGAGTCTTGCCAGACGGAAGAAAGAGCTCTGAAGTGTCTCGCACTGGCAGTTAAATACTTTGAGCAGCAGCGACAGGTGTCACTCCTGCTCAAAACTTAGTGGTCAGAAGTAGTCATATGATCCCATCCCCAAAGGGGCAGGAACTACAGTTATATATTCCAAAGGAAATAGAGCCAGAAATATCTGGCAAACAATGTTAATAATTGCCAAAAGCAGCATTCATGCCTTCTATCATATTCTTTGGTCTATCTTTCCTGGTTTATTCTTTTATCATACAACCTACACTTCAGTCAACATAGGCTGTTTTCTCCCATTCATTCAATAACCAGTGAATATTTATTACCTACTGGATATCAGGCGCTGTGATAAGACTGGGAAAACAACGGTGAACAAACCCCAGCGAGGGAGACAGACAATGAACAGTCAATTACATTACAGAGTGATGAGGGCCCCCCTGGTACTAGGGAGCACACAGAGGATAAGCACCCCAGCCTTGTGTGTGTGTGTGTGTGTGTGTGTGTGTGAGAGAGAGAGAGAGAGAGAGAGAGAGAGAGAAAGAGGGAGAGAGAGAGAAGAGAGAGAATGAGCTAGGAGCAGGTAGATGTCAAAGTGGGAGAGACTACCTGAGTCTTGAAGAACAAACAGATGTCAATTTGCTGAGACGGAGGGGGGGAGTGGCCCAAGGAGGCGGAGGGAGTGAGAGAACAGGCAGTCCAAGCTAAGGGGACACAAGAGGTAATTTGCCAGGGGAAAGACAGGAACAGATGCGGCTGACGATGGGAGCCTTGGCCAGAACAGAAGCTCTCTTTGCCACGCTAAAGAGCTTAGGGTTTGCTCTGATTCGAGGGGCGAGGGGGACATGGGCAATATATGTAACCTTAACATTTGTACCCCCATAATATGCTGAAATAAAAAAATTAAAAACATTAAAAAAAAATAAAGAGCTTAGAGTTTGCTACCTCCAAATATAATTTATGCTTTCCCAATTCCACAGCTCTGATCTCACTATTTCTTTCAAACAATGTTCCCTTCTTCCCATGGGTTTTTTACAGCAAAATATTCATATCTACCGACAATCCTAGCTCAAATGATCCTTCCTCTATGAACTGTCCTTTAAATTCTCCCAGCCAGAAATAATCTCTTTCCACGTTTTTCTCTTTAAGGATCTTCTGCCTTGCCTCCATAGGTGGGTTTCTCTACCTTGTATCTTGCTGCATCTGCCTTCTGGCACTTGGAAGACTAAGGGAGTAAGTTTTGTTCTCTATCCTGTCCTTATAGTCCCCCTCCCCCACTAGGCACCAAGCACATAGTAGATGCTTAATAAATATTCGTGGCTCTCAGATCACTTTTTCATAGATTTTTAGTGTCAATTTGTAAGCTAGTGTTCAGTAGTGAAAAGAATATCTTTTTGAATAAGAAAATATCTTCAGTCAGAGAAATCATTGAATGTTTCTTTTTTGAGAGAATCTTTGTTTTGGGACATTTAAAAATATATTGAATTATTAAATAGGATAATAAGGAGCCCATTTTCTTTGCATGGTATTAGAATGCATATTTGAGAATGGAAAATAAAGTTGTTGGAGGAATAGTTAGAACATTTTATTTCATTTATGGAAATTGTACAGATTATATTAAGATGTCTTAGTTCCTAATGGTTTACTTGTTAACTTATATTTGTATATGGGTATAAAGATTCATTCAACTGTTTTCTCATACATGTGGATGCCATTTATGAATTGTTGTGTGTAAGGTTTTTTGGCAGTGGCAAAAAGAAAAGACAGAGAGTGAGAAAGAGAAAGAGTGGGGGCAAATAACATGGCTTTATTTAGTGCTCCCCGATGAGGTTCTGGGGCTCCAAGAGAGGGGGGCCCAGAAGTCGCCTCCGTTTGAAGGTGGTGTGGCCTTTTATACCATTTGGGCGGGCTAGAGCTTTTATACCATTTGGACTTTTGGTGGGAAGAGCCAAATGACCACCTTTGGTGGTCATTGAGAAATAGGAGGGGCTGCTGGTATTTGTGGAATCCAGGAGCCAAACCGTTCTTATCCGAGTGGACATCTGGGTGTGGTTCCTCTCAACCAGGGCTGGCAGTTTTGTCCTTGGCAGGTTTGGTCTCATAAGCCTTTTCTTTTTTGATCTAGGGAGGGGAGGGGGCCTGCTAACAGCCTTATATTATGGAATTAAATAAAAATATTTTAGGAAAATTTATATTTTCCATGTTTCTACTTTTCTTTCTCTTTTTTACTTTTCTACCTTTTATAAAACTTCTGTCCCCTCAAAATTAACTTGCATCACAATGGAGGTATTTATTTTGTCCGAAGAAAACTACTGGGGCTCAGGAGGCACCACCCCAAAATACGATTATAGAAGACCAGGATCTGCTTCTTTGGCATATTTGGTACTGGTCATTCTAAGAAACTGTAGACACAGGAGTAGCTAGGAAATGCTGCCCTTTTGTAAAATAAATTTACATTTATAAAAGAGATCTATATCAGTAAAAAGTATCTGTGTCAGGAAGAGGGCTGCTCTGAGACAACCTCTGTTACCAGAGATACTTTTATCTGCATAACAAGACGATGTTTGTTCAGCATTCCTTCCCGAAGCCTCCCACACTGTCTCCACCCTCTACCCCCTGCCGCCAGGAGCCCCAGCCTCCTCTCTTTTCTGTAGCTCTGGGTGCTATGTAAGCTTCAGTCATCTGGTCCTTCTTCAGGCCTCATGGTTTGTGGGACTCCCATGCATATATAAGTAATTAAATATGGTTTTTCTCCTGTCAATCTGTTTTATGTCAATATAAATTTTAGCTTAGCAAAAGAGCACAGGAGGGTGGAAAGAAGCCATTTTTCCCTCCCCAACAAAGGCAAACCTTATATATTATATTGCTCTTCAGTTTGTATTCCAGTGACTATTCAGTGCTTGAATAAAGGATATTTTCTCTAAGAATATAATAACATTAGATGAAGATTAGTTTTGCATGTGTAAATAGTACTCAGAGTTATGGATTTGCACCCACTTTTAGGTTTCCTCAGGAGATGGTTGTATAATTTAGTAAAACACATAATGCCCTGAAGCCTGTGTCACCTGACCCCACCTACTTTTTACCTTAAATATTTAAGCAGATGTGATTTTTCATTTATCTCTAAGGATGTTGGTAAATTTCTACCAGTTCATCCCCTCCGTCTAACCCCACCCCCTTTGTAATTTGTAATTCATTTGTAGGATTTCCTGAGATTAGGGCCAGTTTTACTAGGGACTGAAAAACTAATAACCTTGATGATTCCAACATCGTACTCATTAACAACTTGCTCTAATCAGCTACTCTAGCTCCAATGGCTTGGGCTGTTGAATTTAAACACTGTTTCAGGTTACAATACTTTAAAAATAGGAAAGCCATTATCTGTATTTGGCTAATCTTGGGATCCATACATGAAAAAACAAATCCTAGGAAATGTGTAGACCTAGAAATACAATTTCTGGTTTTGTCAACCAGAGAAGCATGTGGCCACCACATGGTTACCTTCTGGTCTGCAATATCACAGCCACCTGCCCCCAACCCCTGACACACAATGCTGAAATTTTCCCGAGAGCAATGAGCATGGTGTGCCATTCTTCCTTATAAACAAACCATAGAAAGAGTAATTTGGTCTTACTGTTTTCTATAAGTACCAGGGAACAACATGCAAAGTATCTTTTTGAATATCTTTGAATGACTCATTTCCTGGGTGTGCTCCGTCATGATGAAATCATGAAAGCCATAATACATTTAAATTTAAGATTTTCATTTTCTGGAAAAGTAAAATTAGAGACAAATCATATTCTTTTTTTTGGAGGGGGGCATCTGGTAACCCCACTGAGAAGGAAGGAGTAAATATGTTTCTAGTTGCTTTGAGCAAATCCATATGGTGCCAATCATTACCAACACCGGCCAGTGAGTTAGTTGAATTTTGAGCATGTTTTAAGAATTAGTCTGATCATTTATTGTTCCTTGTGCTAGATTCTACGCAGATACATTTTCTTTCTTGTAATTTTCATTTAATACTTTCAAGAGGCTATCAATATTTGGTTGATATATTTTATTTTTCTGTGTAATTCATAAATAATAATTTAGCCACAACTAAGAGGAAATTCTCCTGGAAGTCTGATCTCTAATGAATACTGAAACCAAATTCAACACAAGAAAGGAAGTAATTAAGAAGGCACCCTATTGTGTTTAGGTATGCCAGGTCAGCCAAGACACAGCATTTTAGTTTTTTTATTTTTTATGAGTTTTTGCCAAATTTAAAGTATGTCTACATTTTTAAAACAAAAATTTAAAAGAATGTATTAGTAGCAAGACTACTCTATAAATACTTTTAAAAATTATTTTTCATGTTACTTGAAGATTACTTTTTAAAATAAATGGCCCGACATGCCAATAAAAATACTTATTCAATTTGCAAAAAAACAAACAAAAGAAGTGATACATAGCACAGGTATTTTCTAGTTAATTATATATCCACATAATAGGTAAGTGTGTATGTAAGCATGTGTGTGTATGTATGTGTATACACGAGCCATGTAACATACCAGCCATGTAATAACCTTTAATTGTGAAAGGTTATAAGAGGTCATCTGTTTCATCACCATAATTCAGAAAGGGCTGCTCCTTTATTACTTTTGGAACATGGTTAGCTAATGTGGCTTTCTACCTCTTACTCTTCCACCTTGTTTTTTTTCATCAAAGTCATAAGTTGTAACTAGCCCATACACAGTGCTCACCATTTGCTGAGTATGGTTGCATTTTACCCGCATTGACTCACTTAACTCTTACAACAACCCTAGCAGAGAGGTTTTCCATATCTCCAAACTCCTTTTCTTTCTTTCCTTTGCTTCTCATTTAACCCAACTCTAACTCTACCTAACCTCACCTCTCTTTATTCTTCTATTCTCCTGTTCACACATCTTATTTTTTTTTCTGACCCACTTCCCCTATTTGTGTCACTACTTTATCTTCCTGACATTTTTATTTCATCTTATTCTTTCTTTTTTTCATTTTTTCAGTACTTTTACCTTTCCTAAAATCTTTAGCTGACAGTCTTGGCTGGGCAGGGCCAGTGCTGGGGACTCCCAAGGCTGAGCTGCTAACTTGTTCCCATGTCCTGGGAGTGCATGAGGCTGACAGGCAGTCTGGGTGCCCGGGAGGTCTAATGGGGTCGGGCAAGCAACACTTATAATGAAAGGAGCACACACGGTGCCAGTTTGGGTTTGGAGATAGTCACTCACTCAGTTAGATTGCTATTCAGATTAATGAATTTGTGAGAAAGAAATAAAGACCCATCCTTCCCTGATGAGTATTTCAAGTACACCCTTCCCAGCAAAGGTCTTTCAGAGCAGTGTTTAAGAAACTTGAGTTTGCATCAGAGTCACCTGACGGCTTGTTAAAACAGATCTGTAGGTCTGGAGTGGAGATCACAGATCTGCAGCTCTAACTAGCTCCTGGGCTACACAGCCGCCTGCCCAGGGACCACTGTTTAGTTTTTCCTGTTTTTCCATTCCCGAGTTTAAATAATTCTGGACAGAATCCCAGAACAATCACGTATACCTTTCTTCCAGTGGAAATGATCTACAGGCAACTCCTGTTAAGTTACATTCACTCATTAGATTCATTTTTATGGCTAAATAACACCATTTACTTTAGCTTATTTTTATTTTTTTTTAATGCAGATTCTGATTTTGTAGGCCAAATTAGGGGACTGAGATTCTGCATTTCTTTTCTTTCTTTTTTTTTTTTTTTTGAGACAGAGTCTCGCTTTGTTGCCCAGGCTAGAGTGAGTGCCGTGGCGTCAGCCTAGCTCACAGCAACCTCAAACTCCTGGGCTCAAGCAATCCTGCTGCCTCAGCCTCCCGAGTAGCTGGGACTACAGGCATGTGCCAGCATGCCTGGCTAATTTTTTCTATATATTAGTTGGCCAATTAATTTCTTTCTATTTATAGTAGAGACAGGGTCTCGTCTTGCTCAGGCTGGTTTCAAACTCCTCACCTCGAGCAATCCGCCCACCTCGGCCTCCCAGAGTGCTAGGATTACAGGCGTGAGCCACCATGACCGGCTGTCTTTAGCTTATTATAAAACCTATTTGGTAAACTTTTCATCACTCTCACTGCTCTCTTCCATTTCTTCTACCAGTTGTCTATATTTTCCCCTAGTGTAGATATAAAAACTGAATTAATAATCTCTGTGTATTTTAAATAGGAAAGAGACTTGTCTAATTCAGACTTGGTTATGCAAATTAATTTTTGGTTCCCATATATTTAATATTATATTCATTAAATAAAAAAATATATTTATTTTACACCTACATGTAATGTACTGTGCAAAGTGAACTAGAGATACAAAAAACAATTTAAGAGATTTTAAAAATCACAGAGAGGCTGGTGTAATCCCAGCACTCTGGGAGGCCTAGCACCCGTAATCCTAGCACTCTGGGAGGCCGCGGCAGGAGGATCACTCAAGGTCAGGAATTCGAAACTAGCCAGAGCAATAGGGAGACCCTGTCTCTACTAAATATAGAAACAAATTAATTGGTCAACTAAAAATATATAGAAAAAATTAGCTGGACATGGTGGTGCATGCCTGTAGTCCCAGCTACTCGGGAGGCTGAGGCAGGAGGATTGCTTGAGCCCAGGAGTTTGAGGTTGCTGTGAGCCAGGCTGATGCCATAGCACTCTAGCCCAGGCAACAGAGTGAGACTTTGTTTCATAAAAAAAAAAAAAATCACAGAGAAATAGAACTTTTGGAACTGGAGTGGACCAATTACACCAAAAATTGAGTAGTAGGAATGTAAAATGGAAACAGCAATTCAAGGGAAAATAATTGAGTCAGTCATGTTTAACTGAGGAAAGGAATGACACAGATAATAATTGTTCATTTGTATATCAGTACCTATGCAAATGTATTTTCTATCTTTGCAACACAGTTATCTCTTGATACATGCCCCCCTTTTCTCACCATTTATTATGTCATCTCTTTGCTAGTACAATTTACCGCCCTTCAGGGTGGAGACAATGTCTCACACCTAGTATTACCCACACTTAGTATAGCATAAGTATGTATGTAGTCCCCACTTACTGTTGATTAAATAAGTGAAGTGTGCACATAGTATGTAAGCTTGTTCAGGAATAAATTGTCACTGGATCATATATTTTTAAAGCTTACCAGATAATTCCACATCAACCATATTGAAGATCTTTGTAGGAAGTTGCATCTGAGCCCAAGCACGGTGTCCTACATGTAGAAAGACCTTATAGCATTTATGTTGAGCTAGCTAATCATTTCATTCAACAGCTATTCTTTATTGAAAGTCTGAGTCAGTCACAAGCTTTTCAGCACTTACTAATTCACTTATTCCTGCTTGTAACATACTTATAATACGGGGCGGGAAGTACAGCACACAATGATGAAATAATTTTCTAAGGCCACAGTGGGATTCAAACCCAGGCCATCCACGTCCTGGTGCTCTCTTGAGCACTCTACTGCTTTGCCATACCTCACCTAGCGATTCCCTGTCACAGGCTCCTTCTCTGCAGCCAGGAGACAGTCTCCCTTGCATCACTTCTTTGTGGAAAGTTGGACATTGATGTTTCCAAGGTATAAATGGGGGATGTGGTACATGCGGGTTTGGGGCTTTGCTGTGACCTAGCACTAAGTTTAAAGTGATTCACATTTTAATAGTGTGGATACAATGAGCTTAGTTTGAACAGAATACTGGGAACTTAGACATTCAAGTCTCTATTAAAACATTTTTATAGCTTTTAAACATTAAGATTGGTATTTCAATTCTTCATTATCTGAAATTTGATCATCTGTTTTTGTAAATAGATTGTTGATTCTACTCACTGTATCCCTCTCTGTAGCTAGATGGCTCTCTCTTGCTTTCTTTCTTTTTGCAGAGTTGGACACTGATGCTTCCAAGGTACAAATGGGATGTGTGGTACATATATGCTTGGAGCCTTGCCCTGATCTGGCACTGATACGCTTAAAGCAATTCAACTTTAAATAATATGTATTAATCTTCACAAGCATCGTGTCCTTCTTTGAGCTCAGAAAGGACTTATATAATTCCTGTTGCACACTGACCTGGATTGTGATGGGAGCTGGAACACATCCAGCACAGCAGGATAGAAATGCTTGTCTGGCTAATGAAGGAATGAATGAAAAATTCTGGGACAATTCTGTATCACCCGAAATTCATAAGCAGATTTTTCTTTTTAAATACAATTGTAGTAATTATAAAAGTATGACTAATCACAGTTTTCATACAATTTTCAGTCTCCTCATTAAGCCCACACTCCACTTGGTTACACGTGTAAGGGAAAAAATGGGTCAAATTTATATTAACAGCCATCAACTTACAAAGGAAATAGTTAACAGAGGGTCGGTTCTCTTATTTAAAATTAATCATGGCTTTAAATAATCTCTTAAACATGAGTTTTACTCATTTGAATAATAATGAATGCATTTAGTACTATGTAAATTGGTAATAGAAATTTCACAGAAAAAAAATAGAGTCTAGTTCTTTCAGTTCCTTGAAGGTGAAAAGTTTGAGAGGAAAAAAAGTCCTTCTTGATACCAGTCTTATGACACAATATGTGCTATGTGTAGACATGAAAACAAAATGAAAAAATTGTTTTAAAGACACAGATGATGAAGTTGTCTTCTGCCAATCTTTTTTTAAATGCTATAATCAATATTGAATGTATAAATTCTCGTGTTGGTGCAACTAATCAGGATATGTATTTTACATCCATAATAATTATTTGTTTTACACAACTTTGCATATTTTAGTTATACTCATCTTTCCCATATTATTATATAAGAAATTAACAAAAACAATGGCTAGATGCTAATCAGGACTTTATTAAGAGGGATTGCCAATAGACAGCACTGGACACACATGTCCATAAGGCCCACACTATACCTGTCCTGTCAAATGCTCTTCAGTAAAGCTGCCATTGTTGGGGACATGCTTTTTGCTTCCCATTCATGATATATATCTACTTAAAATGCCTTCCAACTCTTGAAGGACCCCTGTGGTGTTAGACTGGAGGTATTAGAATCAACTCATGGTTTTTAATAAATATAGACATGGAAATAGACATAAATGAACATGTGTATGTGTGGATGTATATGTGTGTGCATATATACACATTATATCATAAAGATATTTCCTACTTCTGTCTGCTGAGGGGCCCTAGAAGCAATGATATTCCAATAGTAATTAATTAACAAACCATTGTACCCCAGTAGCAGTAAACACACCATGATACCCCAACAGCAATGAACACACCAATGCCCAGATTTTTATTTCTAAATACCATTCTACAATAAGAAAAACAAGGGCTACATGGAGAAATGACTGACTATAACATTGGGGTTGTGAAAGAAGATGAGCCTGGAACATTTTGTGGTGGCAACAAATAAAGAACAGCTGAAAGAATGGCAAGGACAAATCAAAAGAACACATGGGTCAGCCTGAAAGAACTCCCACAGGACAAATTTGTAACAATTTGGTCATCAAAATAAATAAAATATGAATGGATTATAATCCATTGAATAAAATAATACATTGAAATCCACAACAACAATAATAAGCAGGTGAGAATGTAAAGCCTTTCCTTATTATGGAAATCTAATTCATTACTGTGGAAAGAATGCATAAAATAAAATAATTGTCATTTGGCAATCATCATGATGATAACTGATTCAGACAAGAATCATTAGTGAATGCTAAAACCAATGGTAGAAAGTTGGAGGGGTATCAGGATATTTACATAGTCTCAAAGTATTGCCCCTAAGAAACATATTTAATTACAAAAGGAAAATAGTAACTTTACAATGGGTAAACCTGGCAAGCATACTTTAACCAACAGATGAACATTATGATCACTATTGTCACTTGGACCCTATGATCACTCGTACCCTAAAACCACCAGGAACATATTTGCAGTTGAACAAGCTGAGTTTGCTAATTGTCACAGTGAAGGAGAAAACAGATCATTGGAAACCAAGGGGCATTTCAGTGAGAAGGTGCTAGACAAGACTTGTGATGGGATTTGGGCTTATGTTAAGTAATTGGGGGAGGGGGACGAGTGTTTAAGGAAGTGATTCTGGATTGGATGCTGTCAGGAAGCCAAGGTAATTCTATGGTTGGGTATCTTATTAAATCTTATATGAAAGGAAGGACAACCAGACTGAAGCTAGAGCTGTAATTGGTGAAGAAGCCACTGGCATACATATTAGCCAGGATAGAGGGAGGTTTAGCTGTTGGTATGATGATGACAATGTTCATGGTTTTGTCTATGTTCAGACATGATAATGAATGGTTTTGTCACAAGGTCACAGAGTGGCCTTGACTGATTGCTCTGGTCAAACAAAACAGACCTTGACTGGTGTTCTGGTAAATAGTTTATGTTCAACAGAAGAACTCCAAGTCCCAGCTGTGAGTGCCAGCATATCTCCTAGCAACACCAAGGCCTTACTGGTGGTATCCTCAGATCCCAGATGTCAGAGACAAATCAACATCGCTTGCCTACTGATAAGACACGTTAAAAGGAAACACCACCATTCCTGTGGCATTCCTGCTAAAAATTCATAACCTGAATCTAATCAGGAGGAAACATCAGACAAACAAATTGATGGGTATTCTATAAAATAGCATGCCTGTATTCCTCCAAATGTCAATGTCATGGAAGAAAGACAGACTGAGGAATTGTTCTAAATTAAAGGAGACTAGCAAGATACAATAACTGACTGCAATGCATGATTTAGAATTTTCATTTGCTATAAAGGACGTTACTGGGATAATAGACACCTTCTGAATAAGCCTGTAGATTAGATCATTGTATACATATTAATTTTCTGATTTTCATAATTATACTGTGATATGTAAGAGAATGTTTTTACTTTTAGGAAACACATATTGAAGAATTTAGGGGCAAAAGGGCATCATATCTGTAACTTACTATCAAACAGTTCAGAAAAAATGTATATATGTGTGTACACACACAGGAAGAATAAAGCAAGATTTGGAAAATCTGGGTGAAGAATGTATAGGAATTTTTCATACAATTTTTGTAAATGTTCTGGAAGTCTATAATTATGTCAAAATTTAAAGTGAAAAAAAATGTCCTCCTCTTCCCATTTGCCAAGTGCTTTTCTTTTTTGGGTAAAGATTTACTGAGTGCATTCAACCTTGCTCTTTGACTCATTGCATTACTGAGTAAAATATATATTTATATTCATACTTATATCTAAATATCATATCTTAATTTTATGGCTATCATAAGGCTGACTTGTGGGGTTTCCTTGGAGGTGGATACATTCTTTAGCAGTTCTTGCGTTTGATAAAAATTTGTTATAATTCATCTTTTCTTTTCTTGCCTCTGTAGGTATGAATTTCCAGGAACATGTACATTAAACTTTGTTTTGAAATATTCTCTTGGTGGTGGAGGCACTGCATCACTGAGAAGTGAGTCTCAGGTAAGCATCTAAGCATTGAACATTTTCTATTCTGTGCCTTTTTCCATATGTTGTTTATATCAGTCTGCTATCAGCACAGTCTATAAAACATGACCTTAAGGATATGCAGTATACCATAGAGTTCTTGGCTCATAATGAGAAAGAAAATAGGAGTGAGATCTTTTTGGATAACTTCTTAGTGAAACATTGTTTTCATTTTAATGAGTGTTGTTTTAGAGGATTTGAAGATCACAGAGCAAGAGAGAAAACTTAGCACCTTCACGTTTAAGTTCACACATTTATATTTTTTATTTAAATATAAATTCATATATGACTTAAGTTTAAAGCTAAAGAGTATTTGGTATTCTGTAGATTAAGGGGAGCCATTTTTTGAGACAAAGAAAGTTATTATCTTATTGTATGGTCTAGGACCAGCCAAAGCCAGATACTATGGAATTGGGTTGAAATACACCTGGGTAATCCTAAGAAAGAAGTAAAAAAAAAGTAATTTGAGCTCAGTCCATTGTATCGCTTAGCCTTAAAGTTTGCCTTTTTTAAAAAAAAACAAAAACCCTGTGCTATATTTAGAACTTTGTAATGATAATTGACTATGTAATTTTTAATAAATGCATAGTTTACAGTATCTTATTTAGTGGGAGTATCTCTCAGCTGCTCATGTATATGTGTGGAGTCTTACCATCCGAACTCCACCATCAACCTCACTGTGCCCATTACCTTGGGGCAATGACCAGAGGTTTGACAAAATTGTAAAAACCAACCTCCATAACAGAATCAACTGGGGTGCTTATTAGAATGAAGATTCTGGCTGCACTCCAGATCTTCTCGATTGGAAGCTCTGGATGTACAGCCCAGGAATCTGCTTTTTAAATAAACTCCCTAAAGTGATTCTTATACATCCAATGTATGAAAAACATTCTCAATAGAACTTACCTGAAACAAAATTTTTAAAAATGAATGTACTTTATACTCCTCCATATCTCTCATATTTTTTCCACATCATATACTTAATCACTACATCAAATTAAACACATAAGAAACTGTTGAAATAATTTTATTCAATCAAGAGCTTCCTTAGAGGCCAGAACTACATAAATTATCCTCATGTCAGCTCCTTTGCAGTTCTGATCTCAATTCAATATTTGAGTCATCTAAAGATCATGAAGTCATTAGTCTTTTGGAGAAGAAGAGAGATGTAAGGTTGATGAAAACAGCTCACATTCTGCAGCCGTGCTTCTTGTCTAAGCTAGACAAGAAATTAAAATTGATGAAATTAAAATCAGGGTGAATCACAAGCAGAAAAAGACATCATCTCAGTTCTTTTATATGTTCAATTTACTTAGATGTTTAACTGTTTATTTTACCCTATTTGTCATTCTTAGTTTCCTCATTTTCTTGCAACTGGTACATTCCTGTACATACAGCATTTCTAATTGAGGTACCACCTCTTTTTGGCATACATTAATTTTTTTTTTTTCAGTTTTTTTCCTTCTAGAATTTACCTACCAAATAATTTATTTTACTTGTAACTCTGTTCCCTTAGTATGTTTTTGAAATTTACTTATTGTCACCATATCAAATAAAATCTCATTTATCCATGTTGTTTTAATGGAGTCACTTTTCAAAAATGTGTGGCCTGAAAAGTAATAACTGTAATAGGATATTCTAAACGCTCTGTAATGTTCTGTTTATTTTGTGCATCAGGGCAAAGCACTGAGACAAATGGCACTGGACTTCCAGATAAAAGATGTTCCTGATTCAAAGTCATTAGTAGATGAATAGAAGAACTTCAGCTTTAGGAAACTTATTGTTTCTTAAGACAACTGCAAAACTGAATTGCTGGTACAAGGATGCAGAAAATATGCAGTATAAGTAGATAGCAGCTTGGTAGACCAAATACCAGCATTAACAATGTGATCATTGGAGAGTGGAAGGGAATAGGCAATTTTTAACAAATATAGACCTATAAACACCAAATAAATAACATATGAGACAAGAAGATTGGTATGTACATCCTGTAGACATTTGATGAAGATGTTCTTTTTTCTGTAAAGTATATATTTTAAAAGTTTGATAAACTGTGATTTGTTTAATATATTCACTTTTTAAGTATCTCTGATACTCATATCCAAGCTGGGTTATTATTACCCTCATTTGTTTAAGAATATGTTACTCTTCCTTTTAAATGTGTAGACATCATATTGCCTACTATAAGCAATTTCCACACATAAGCTTATATATTAAGTTCAGGGTTAAAGAAACAATCTAACAATTACTTATACAATTTTAATACATTCAATAGTATTCTCATACTGACTGAATTTGGAGAAATAGAAAACCCTGAATATTTCAGTCTTTTCAGTAGCAAAGAGTTTAAAAAATGAATGGTACAGTGACCTAATACTTTGAGCTCAAATTAAGTTCAAGGTTTTTTATAAAATTATTTTTGCATGTTAGTCCATGGGACAACATTTAACCACTTTTAATTAACTACAAATATTTTCTGTTCTACAGAAAGTACTATGGTAATGATATCACTGTAATTTTATGGAATAAAAATGTGATTAAGAATTTTAATGAATGACTCTGATGAGCCTGATTTTACCTTGTGTCTACCATTAATATGATTCTCTCACAGCTCCCCACTATACCACTAATTTAATACTAAAGATTGATATCAGTAAAGGAGGGCCTGTGGTTACTTAACGAATGAAAAAAAAAAAAAAAGATCAAGCTCCTAGGAACATGTATGTAAAATTTACTACAAATAAATGCTCTGAATAGAAATAGAACTCAAAATTCCTTTTGCATTGGGATTTGTAACATAAGCAGATGACCTACCGTTGTTGCTCTGTCAGTTTATTAGACACCAATAACTTTCATGAATTCCCTGGTCACATCCAACCTTGAGGCATCTGTGTAATCTGGTAGATGATGTTATCAACTGGTTAGGGGTTTGGGACTTATTTCTTCAGAATCTACAAGTACAAACTAAAGTGGGTGGGAACAAACTCTTTTAGACTCTCACTTCTAAACGTTTCTAGAGCTACACTTCTTGTCTCCGGACTGTGTTCCTGTCTCAGAGAAACAAGTCCTTACTCTTCCCCAGCTCTGACTCTCCCATATGTAGTTTGATCCCATGGCTTCCCATGGGATGGAAAGTACCCTTCTCTGGGACTGACTTCCATCAGTTATGCTATTTTTTTTTTTTTTTTTGCTATCTATTTTTCTTCACCTCTGATTTTTCTTTCATGTGTAAATATCCTCATGTTTTTCCCCATTTAAAACAAACAAACAAAAAGCAAATAAACAAAAAAAACCTCTTCCATTTGATCCTCTCTCATTTTTTTTTACTGCAAAACTTTGAAATGGGCCGGGCGCGGTGGCTCACGCCTGTAATCCTAGCACTCTGGGAGGCCGAGACGGGAGGATTGCTCGAGGTCAGGAGTTCGAAACCAGCCTGAGCAAGAGGGAGACCCCGTCTCTACTATAGATAGAAAGAAATTAATGGCTAACTAATATATATATAGAAAAAATCAGCCGGGCATGGTGGCGCATGCCTGTAGTCCCAGCTACTCGGGAGGCTGAGGCAGGAGGATCGCTTGAGCCCAGGAGTTTGAGGTTGCTGTGAGCTAGGCTGACGCCACCGCACTCACTCTAGCCTGTGCAACAAAGCGAGACTCTGTCTCAAATAAAAAAAACAAAATAAAAAAACTTTGAAATGATCGAGTATTCTTTGTCCAGCTCTTGCCTTTGCCTAACTCTACCCTCAGCAGTTAGACATGCATGGAAATACTTCCACATTGGTACTTCTCTTGTTGCCTAATCAGTCTCTCAATGCTCTTGCTAACTCCACTACGTTTGACATGACTGAACATGCCTCTCCTATTAAGACTTGTTCGGCCCAGCCGTCTCCTACCTCTCGTTCCTTCTCAAACACCTTGATTGGCTCCCAGCGTGGCCTTCCCTGTATGCAGAGCTCTATCCGGTGCCTTCTCATGAAGATCTGTGTGTTGTCCCTGGGCAGGTTTGTTTATTTCAAAGTATTATAGTACAACCCAAACACTTCTGACTCTTAAATCTCGATCTCGTGGCTGGACTTCTCTCCAGAGATCTGTTTCATCTATTTATCTGTCTACTTAACTTCCCTACTTGAAAAACCATAGACTCCTGAAACTCCACGTGTCCAAGATTGAACTAATTTGTTTGTCCCTCCCATAAACCTGTCCCTTCTCTCCTACCTCCGTCATCTTGGGGAAAAGTTTCACTGTTTGTCCAGTTTCTCTGATAAGGAACTTCACAGTCATCCCTAGTCTCACTTCATTCCTCTTACTGCTCCTGCCACCACCACTACACCCACTTGGTCACCAGATCGTGTCGGTTTGCCTCCAAATAAATATCTTTAACATTTTTCTATGCCCCTTCATCTCATTTTCCACCACCTTAGTTTTATCCCTTTTTGTCTCTTCCCTGGACTACTAAGTGGCCTTCTATCTCTGCTCCAAAGTTGCCTTGGATCATACCATTCCATTCTTGAATGCCTGTTACATCTGTCTACTGCCTACAGAACAAAGCCTGAGCTGCCAGCATGGCATGGGAGGCCCTTGGCAACCTGAACCCACACACTTCCCAGTGGGGCTCTGACCTCTGCTCTTAGAGAAGTATGTACCTTATATTCTGGTTGAGCTGGGCTATTTCCAACTTGTCTTTGTTCATGCTGTCTCCTTGGCCTGGTCTCTTGGTACTCACCTTCCTCCACCTGTGTACCTAGCAAACTCCAACCCCTCATGGTACTGCCTAGGTGCTGATCCTTCTCTCACTTTCCCTGCCCCACATAGAATTAATTGTTCACCTTGAGCACATGGTGCTTTTTGAGCACATCACACTGAATTGTGAAAGTTTATTTAGGTCTGTTTCCTCCCTACCAGGCTCTATATTCCATTAGGGAGGGGACTTCATCTCATTCATTGTTGTATTTCTGAATGCCTACACGGAATTTGAGACTAAAAGTTCAATAAATACTTGAGAAGTGGATTCGAGATTAGAATTCTCCTATCCCCATTGACAGAATTTCCTACCGCCCTATAAGTCTTTGCCACCTTTTGGAAATTTTCATGAGAGTTATGGACAGTGATTAGATTGCTGTATGTGTTCCAGAAGAAAAATACCATATAGGCATCATTTCTTGAGTTCTTACTAGGTATTACTCTTAAGTAATAGATGCATATTAATTTATTTAATCTTTACAACAACCTTATGAGGTAGGCATCACCTTTATCAACATCTTCATTTTAAGGAGAAAATAACAGACTAGAGGGGTTAAGGAACTTGCCCAAGGTAACAAAGCTAGGAAGCCAGGAGAGCCAGGATTTGAATGCAGGCATTTTGTCTACAGAGTAAACATTCTTAACAATCACCCCAAGCTGTTTCCATTTGTACTGTGCTGTTGCAGTCTACCCCTTTGTCTTAATTATTTAGAAGCAACAAACATAAACCTTCAGGAATATTATATTATAATTTAGAATATTTTAATCTACTTGCCTATATAAGTATGGGAATGTTCTATTGATATAATTTTTGATGTATAATTTGTAATTTTAAAGTAATTAAATAAAATATAAATTATAATATGACTCATTTTAAGACTATATAAGTTCAACATTTGGCTAAGGGTAAAAGACTAAAATGTATTGCTTTGGTCTTTCTCAAAGAAGTGTAGACTTTTAGAGTCAAAAGGGACTTTGAACATCACTCAGAAAATTGACTCTTTACTCAAGGTAATACAACCTAAAATTTTAAAAAGGAATAATTTTGGAATGTTAGCCAACAGATTTAAGATTTTTAACTAATCCAAATAAGTGTAACTTATAAATATAATTGTTAAATGAAATTGTAAGTAGGAGTTTTATTGAATGCCCACTGAACTCAGAACACTTATAAATATGTTGTTTTACTCGAGGAAGATGCATTTCTAAACAATATTGCTGATAAGTTCACATTTTTGGTCAAGCACATTATTAAAATAGCTTCTTGGCAATAAATCTTCTTTTACAATATCAATAATTACTCTTTCTTAGTTACTTATTCTTTCTAAATTTGGTTTTCTGAAAAAAGTAAATCTCTGCTAGACATTCTACATTGGAGGATTCATCAACAAGTAGAGAGAAATCTTCAAGATTTCTATCATTTAATCTGTGAAGCAAATATTTGTTTTAATTATAATTAAGCCTCACTTTTTTATTTTATTTTATTTTTTGAGACAGATTCTCACTCTGTTGCCCAGGCTAGAGTGAGTACCGTGGTGTCAGCCTAGCTCACAGCAACCACAGACTCCTGGGCTCAAGCAATCAATCCTTCTGCCTCAGCATCTCAAGTCCCCGGCACATGCCTGGGACTACAGGCATGCGCCACCATGCCCAGCTAATTTTTTCTATATATATTAGTTGGCCAATTAATTTCTTTCTATTTATAGTAAAGATGGGGTCTCGCTCTTGCTCAGGCTGGTTTCGAACTCCTGACCTCAAGCAATCCGCCTGTCTTGGCCTCCCAGAGTGCTAGAATTACAAGTGTGAGCCACCGTGCCCGGCCAAGCCTCACTTTATTTTTAAAGATGAAAAATAGAAATTGTTATTGGAAAACCAAGTGGTGCAGCCCTAAAAGACATATAAGAAAATCTAGTCCCTTTCTAAAGAAGTAAAAACAAATACAGGAGAAACCATAATTTAAGGAAACAGGGAGTTTGGACTTTGTCATCTTATATTTGACTTTGCAGTGAGGTGTGCAGAATGGCCATCTACAGCTATCACTAGATTGAATTCTAGAAAGTTCGGTGAAGAGACTATGAGAGCCACCATCAGGGAAGTAATGGATACCATCACCTTTGCTGTAGATGAGTGACCCAGGGCATGAAGAATTTAACCAGTTTATTTAGAATCACAATGTGGGTTGTGACAATATTCTGGGTGTTATAGGACTGAAAGTAGGAAATCTAATAACAATGTTGAGGATGTCTAAGTCTAGCTAACCCTGTGGGCCTGGTTCTAGGACCACCGTCTCCTGACCTCCCTATTGGTAAGCACCTGTTGAGTCTGGCCGGGCACTGTGTGGTTCATAGCATTGGTTTGGTTACTTACTCTTCCGAGGGAGGCAGGTCACTAATGGATGAGCCTAGTGATCTAAGAGACCTCAGGCCACCCGCATGCTGACCAGGAGCCTCAGTCCCCAGGTTCTAGTTTATTTAGGACTGATTTTCTGGATGCCATCTGGCTCCCAAGGATTACAGCCAGTGGGAATAATATACTTAGAGGTTATCATCAAAAAAATAAGAGTCCTCCCTTCTAGACTCCTACCCCCTAGAATTAAATAATAGAGATAAAAGAATGACAGATGGAAAAAGAAAAAGTATAATATATGAAAAAGAAATAATATATGAAATAATTCATGAAATATATGAAATAAGAAAAAGTATAATATATGAAATAATTATGACCAAAGGGCAAATATTCCTTTTATTCCTTTTAAAAGTCAAACTATTTGAACATTAACATTACTGTGATTTCTGATTTAAACTCCTATGTAAATGAAAATAATTGTACATATTTTTAATTTATCTCTAAATAAAAGACATACTGAATTTATTTTCTTTTTTAATCCCATGTGATCCAGTTTCAGTTCCATTCACATTCTTTACACGTAAAGTCTTGGTGTTAATATAATGAAAATAACCTTATGTAATCTGACTTAAAGGCAAGCCATTGTAGAGGGCAACCAGAATAAAAATATGTGTATTTAATTCAAGCATGCAGTTTTTGCCTACAGAGGTGAACACAGGCAGCTTGGTTCTTAAGTAGAGTGCTACCCACTTGGAGGTCTCCCAATTACGAAGCCTGAGACAAAAATCCAATTTTCCGTTTTTATAGTTGCTTGAGGTGTTTGAGTATGAATTAGCTATAGTTGAACTACTTTGAATTTTGTTTTAGCATGGAGTAAGAGTAAATATAACTACAAAATACCAGAATGATACACTGACCTCCCTTCAAATTAACTTTAGAAATTAAAAAGTCACATTATTTTTTCAAAACATGTCAATAATATATATTTCTATAAATCACTGATGAGACAGTATTATCATTTCAAATTTCTGTGTGATTGAAGATATTATCAAAAGAGCCATTGATTTTCAATACCAACTGCTGCCAAACTCCTGCTTAGTTTTTTCTCTCTTTCTTATGTAATTACTGCATTATTGGACTATAAGTGACTTCTTTCTTACTTTGAAGACAGTTATTGTGGATTCTATTTAGGTTTTCTGAGTACTGGACAGTGATTTATCTTCTTTTTTTTTTTGAGACAGAGTTTCGCTTTGTTGCCCAGGCTAGAATGGCGTCAGCCTAGCTCACAGCAACCTCAAACTCCTGGGCTCAAGCAAGCGATCCTGCTGCCTCAGCCTCCCAAGTAGCTGGGACTACAGGCATGCGCCACCATGCCCGGCTAATTTTTTTCTATATATATTAGTTGGCCAATTAATTTCTTTCTATTTATAGTAGAGACAGGATCTCGCTCTTGCTCAGGCTGGTTTCAAACTCCTGACCTCGAGCAATCCTCCCGCCTCGGCCTCCCAGAGTGCTAGGATTACAGGTGTGAGCCACCGCGCCCGGCCAATTTATCTTCTTTTTCTTGTAATTACTCCCTGGAAAATTCACCAACAGTTAAGACTCTCCAAAGGGCTCTACTAGTTTGATTTTCATAGATTTGTTCCCCATGAACACTTAGAGGAGTTAAGATACCATCTCATTCTAGTCTAGCACACGGCACAGCAGGACAGTGGACAGATGAGCACTGTCAGGCCTCAAGGGTGTCAGCAACTTCACACATTATCAGATATGAGTATCTAAAGTGAAGCCTGATATTAAGAGAGAAAGTGCTGCATTCAGTTACCTGTCATATCTTTAGTATGTCTACCCATTTAGAAAGGATTTTGAAATATAATTAATAGCATGGCATTTATCACTGTTCCTACTACTTATTATTACTAGTGTTTGCCACTGCTGCTCTATTTAGGGATAGTGATACCCAATTTCTCTACATTTCCTTTCTGAATGCAGTGGCACTGGAGTTGTCTTTTGAATATGTAGCCAAAGGCTATGGTCACATTTGCCTTTGTTAACAATCCCACATTACCCAATATCTATGTTTACTGTTGCCTCCATAATGATAAATTAGAATCAAAAGGAAACAAGATGAATTTATAAAGTAGTTGCTATATCTATTCCAACTTATTACTAAGTAACATAGCTTGCCATTTATTATTTATATTTTAAAGTGAAATGTGCTTTATGTTTTGTGGGTGTCACAAAACTTTTAGTCATTCCTAGGTATCATTTTATCATTTCTAAAATGAACATTTGGAGTGTTTTGTATCTTGTGAAAGGCCTTTTTTTAAAAAAAACAATGACGGGTTTTCATCTACTTTTGTGAATTATTAAATATAAACCACTTCATTGGTGGGGAGCAGGCAGAGGAGCAGGGCTCTGGGAGAGCTCCCAGTCCCCTGAGTGTGACCCCGTGTGCCTGAGGCCTAGTGACTGTTTGTGTCCTCGGGTCTCCACGTTTCCTTCAACTCCAAAGCCTTGACTTGCCTACTTTCTACTCACTCCTGTGCCTCTGTGCCAGTCTTCAGAAAGGGTCTGTGAGCTAAAGTATGCCCTCTGACTACACTGCGTTCTCGGATGACTGTGCTGTCAAAGCAGAAATGGAAAAGCTCCTCTGCCTTTACTTTGTTCCTCTGAAGGATAATACAAATATTATAGAGGCCGCATCGCATTGGGAATTTCCGTACACTGCTGCAATATATTTGATTCTGTTTAATCCTCAAAATAGCCATCTGAACTATTATTCCCATTAGATTACAAAAAGACAGAACTGAGGCTCAGAGGTGACAAGTGACTCATTTAGCCGTAAGTTGCACCTCCAGGCCCTCAACCCTGGGTTTCCGCCTTTCTGTCTCCTTTCTCACCATCACAGCTGCCTCAGCCCGTTGTTAATTTTAGATTGAGCTGTGTTCCTTTGGGTCATGTTTCTTCATAATCTAAATGTAAATTCTTTGTTTTGTTCGGTATCCTTATTTTATGGTTAACAAACAACAACAACAACGTGACTAACTGAAGCAGCAGGCTTTAATCTCTAAAACAATAGGAAAGTGAGATCCTCCCTAATAAGGTGCCAGCCACCAGGAAGGAAGCCGGGAAAGTCTCCTCCTAGGGGGTAATTGATTCCTATTGGCATAACACTCCATGTGGCACTGAGTTAGGAGGCTCCACAAAAAAGTGTCTGCTCTTTTTCCTCTGCTGCCAGAAGAAAGTTCACAAAAGCCTTTGTTCTTCCCACACCCTTGCAGTGAGCTTGTTCATGTCCCTGTTTTTGTCCAGGGGAATCAGTGCCGAGCATTTGTAAATGAACTGAGGGTAGTAGTCTAAAAAAAATCCACAAACAACAAGAATTTTAGAATATGCAATTTAGGAAATCAAATTTATCAGGCTTAGAACTGAGGGAAAAGAAGATCTAAGAGATAAGAAGGTTAGGACACTGGGCCTAGGTTCTGCTCTTGACTTTGTGCCCTGGGGGAAGACATTGAAGTTCCCCACCCCAGATTCATGTGTCCAAGGAGGGTGCAGGACCCTGTGGCCACTCCAGTGCAGGGGCCTTCCTGGTGAGGGACACTGTTAACCAGAACCTTAACCAGCCCTTTCTCACTATCCCAGTAAAATTGCTCATGTTAGAAATTGGACTTTATGGCACAAGGGAAGTGGGGAAATTAAGTCCAAATTACAAAGAAAGGGTGTGGGATCTAAGCTTAGGGTTAGGTATTTTACCAAACCTCCAGGGCTGGGCATAGCACCTGCCATGTAGCAGGTTTTCAATAAATAATGAATGATGGGTACTTAGTCTGATGGAAGGTCAGGCTTTTCCTAGTGGTGGTTAAGGACCTGGGGGTTGGGGACAAAAGACACCTGTGGTTGAGTCCTGATCCACACATTAGCACAGTGACCAAACAAAGTTATAAGCCTCAGTTACTTCCTGTGTAAAATGGAGATACTACTTCATGGGGTTATGAGGATTAAATAAGAAAATGCTTAGTCCATTGAGCACATAGAAAGCATCCAATAAACGTTAGCTATTACTATTACTAATGTTATTTATGATCATATCTTCCACTCCAGAGGCTTCTCTGAGGAGCAGGAAGACTCCAGAGTCAGGAAGCCCTTGGGTGGGAAATCTGTTTGCTTTCTAGGGCCTCAGGTTTCTGCTGGCTCTGCACTAATCCTGTACTAGTTCTTGCGGGCAGAAACTCCCCTGGAACCTGTGATGCGGTTGAAATAGAGGGTCTGCAGAAGAGGCCCGGAAGTTAGGTGGGCTCAGAGAGCCCCAATCTCAGCCTCTTCTGTGCTGAGACCCAGAGGGGTCTTGGCTTACGCTACTGGGAGAAATGGACTCCAGCCCAAGTCCAGCAGTTGGGAGGGCGCTGCTGCGGGCAGATCCACAGGTGCGGGCACTAGCTGTCATTCCTTCTTCTGCAGGCAGTTAGAGAGAGGGTGGCCAAGGTGAGGGTTGACTGCTCAGCACAGTCTCTGTATGTTGACCAGGAAAATCTAGGCTCTTTGTAAATCTCCCTGCCAGACCTGGCAACCCATTCCCATGTATATATTTAAGGCATGTTTGCACATGGAACCTTATCATTGCAGCCGCCTTTTTTACTATCTAGGGAAGGAGAGGTCTTTCTAGCAACTATCTCCATATGACAGTTTCTAGTTTAGGAGAACTTTCCAATGTTGCATGTCTCTGGGGCCTTTCCACCTATCAGTGATAGTCTTCCCTTCGTTTAACTAAAATTGATGCAGACAGGAAAGTATGAGTGGCCTCGTGAGCCTATGAGGGTGTGACCATATTTTCTATGAAATGTGTCTCTAGGGAGCCATCAAAAACTGACCACTCAGCCACAGAAATATAAGCTATTTTGAGAACATCAAGAAGTTGCCTTTTGCAAGATAAGTTTGCGATGACCCTTGACCAGGGCAAGCAGTCCAGCAACAAGAGGTCATTCCACAAGACATTTTCTCAGCTGAAAAGCTGCCTCCCTGTCGCTAACCTCTCCTGACGAGGTCTGGGAGACTAGAAATCAGGAAAATTAAGGAAAACTAAGACGTTCCACTGCCTCCTTCTGGGAGCCAGAAGCCGAATTCCCAGCGGGCCGAGCAGGGCTGCTTTCGGGCAGTTCCTCTGAGAAAAATAAAAGTTACTGAAATGGCGTAACATTCTGGCTTGAAAATAGGGATTTATCAAGAGGCAAAATAATAACCTTCAAGAAACCGGGGACGCTCCCCGCCCCCATTCATTTCCGAGGCAGCCGGACATCCGCATTTTGAGCAACACACACAGATTCAGGCCTCGTGTCGCCCTCGCTTTCTTTTTGAAGTGACTCCCTTTCTGAAGAAGGCGGCCAGAAAACTGACCCCCTCCCCCCAAAAGAGAGAGAGAGAAAGAAAAAAAAAAAGTCAAATACAAATCAGCTTGGCGCTGCCCGTCTCTTCCACAAAACGCGGTGCGTGTGGATGCGGCTGTTGAGTGATTCGTCCTTCACATTTTTGGCTCTAAAAGAGTTCTCCGTGGAGCCGTGCGGCTATTCTCCTCGCTTTTGTCTTCCGCAAGCTCCCCAGGTGGAGGCAGTCCCAGGCGTTGCAGCCGCCTTGGTGACCACCAGGGACGGAAGCCGCTCTCCCGCCCGTCCCCCGTGACCCCCCCGGCCGTGCGGCCGGCGACGCTGGAGGCTCGGGAGCGGGCGCGTCCCCAGCACCGGACGGGAGCAGTGCGCGGGCTCGCCCTCGGGGCCGCAGCGGCCGCGCACCGAGGCTGCTCCAGACCCTAAAACACTCCGCGGACTCCGCCGGCCGTAAGGAAGCGCGCGGAGCTGGCGCGCTGCTAGGAGCTAGCAAGCACCCTTGTGCGGAGGAGTTCGGTTACCTCCCGCAAGTCGCTTGCTGCCTTGCCGCTTTTCTGTAGACTTCTGGGGTACAGACCGGGAAAACAAAATGTAAAAAAAGCTCCACGTCCACTACCGTCTCTCCTCTTCCCCACCTTCCTCTTTCCATCCGTTCGTGGGAGCTTGTCCTCTTCGCTGGGACTACCATGCGATGCGCGGTCGCTTGTGAAATGAACAAAAGTCGTCGCCCAGCGGGACGGCGGGGGCAGATCGCGGACCGCAGCCCGGGTGGGGGTGGGCGCGGAGGCCCCTCCCGCCTCGCCTGCTCTCCGCGGCCCCCTCCGTTTTCCAGGTAGGATGAATGTTCCTCCGTCCGTCGTCCCGCAGAGAATGCGCTCTCCCAGGCGAGCAGGGAGTCTGCTCCCTGATGGAGCCTCTTAGCCCCGAGCCGGGCGGCTTCGTGGAGCCATCCGAGGCTCCCCACTCCGGCCTCTGTCCGCGGCATGCAATCATTTGCAGAAGGGTGCACCAGCGCGGGACTCGGCGCGGGCCGGGACGCCTCGCGCGGGGCCAGGAGCGGCGGCGCGTCTGCAGCTCCCCGGGCCGCCCTCGGGGATGCAGGGGGCGTGTGTGGGGGCCGCAGGCTCGGGGGCCGGGAACCCAGTGCCCCATCCAAGTGTTCTGCCTTCTTTGGTCATCTCCGGGCTGTTGCACTTAAAAAAAAAAAAAAAAAGAAAAGAAAAAGAGAAAAGAAAAGAAGAAAGAAAATAACCGGCAATGTTTTGGTGGGTTAGCCGAAGCTGGATCCCTGTGATCCTGCAGCCGGGGAAACAGACTTGACACAAATCCGGCTTTCCCGGCGGACGTTGGAGCCGCGCGGTTTTTTTCATGCTGACCGTTGGGACGCGCAACCGACACAGGTGCCTCGGCGCGCGGAGGGACCTCGGGCTCCGATCGCTCGCACGCGGCCCTGCACGACCCCGCACGACCCCGCCCGGGCGCCCGCGGGAAGCCCGGGGGAAGAAAAGGAACATCCGCAGAGAGAAGAATCCGCAGGCTTTCGAGGCGCGCGCACTTCGCAAAGTCAATGCAATCTCTTCAGTAAGCCGAGGTCTCGGGATAGTCATCCCTTCAGAGGGAGGTCTTCGTACTCAGACACCTCGCCGGCGCGGACTTCCCACCAAAAATGACCCCAAAGTGCCAGGAACGCGCCCCAGTCCCAGCGGGTGCAGGACCTTTCGCGCGGGCACGCCTTGGGCCTCTACCCTCCTGAATCGGCCGCTTCCAGGCCGGAAGTGCTTAGGTTTCCAGGGCGAGAGGGAGCCGGCCGCGGGAAGGGACCCGGGTGCCGAACCCGGAGCCTGGCGTCGGCCCGCCCCTTCCAAGGAGCGCTCGGTCCCGCGCCCTCCCCGCCGCGAACCCGGCTCGCCGCCGGCGCCCAATCAGTGCGCTCTCCGGGTCTGTGACGGCGTTCGGCCCCGCCCCCTCGACGGCCATAAAAGGCCGCGGCGAAGGTGGCACTTTTGAGCACCGCGCTCGGCCCCAGGTGTGCTGGTTCGTCTGCTCCCTGCGGCTCGGCTCGCAGTGTTCCCGCGGTCAGCCGCCGGTTCCTTGGCCTCCTCGCTCCCCATTGCGGGTTGGCTGAGGCAGTCTCCAGGCTTCGCCTTCTTCCTTCTTGTCCTTCCTCTTTCCTCGGCAGCCGCAGTACCAGCCGCAGTACCTCGCGCTTTAGCCTACCTGGCCTGCAGGTGAGCAGCGGCACAGCGCCCCTGTCTGGCGAGCTCACCCTGCTCGAGCCAGAGCGACGGGGACACCCCTCCAAGGCTCCCTCTTCCCTACAGGATGAAGAACCCGATGCTGGAGGTGGTGTCCCTACTCCTGGAGAAGCTGCTCCTCATTGCCAACTTCAAGCTCTTCAGTTCGGGCTCCCCTGGCGAAGACAAAGGGAGGAACAGATTCTATGAGATCAGCTCTTTCCTCCGAGGCGACGTGCTGGAGGTGCCCCGGACCCACCTGACCCACTATGGCATCTACCTGGGCGATAACCGGGTCGCCCACCTGATGCCCGACATCCTGTTGGCCCTGACGGACGACAAGGGGCGCACGCAGAAGGTGGTCTCCAACAAGCGCCTCATCCTGGGCGTCCTCGTCAAAGTGGCCAGCATCCGCGTGGACACAGTGGAGGACTTCGCCTACGGGGCCAACATCCTGGTCAATCACCTGGACGAGTCCCTCAAGAAGAAGGCGCTGCTCAACGAGGAGGTGGCGCGTAGGGCTGAGAAGCGGATAGGCTTAACTTCCTACAGCCTACTGTGGGACAACTGCGAGCACTTCGTGACCTACTGCAGATACGGCACTCCGGTCAGCCCCCAGGCCGACAAGGTATGACGCGTGACTCGCAGGGGAGGTGGGATGCCCCCTCCCACCCCTGAGCTTTTCTGTTCCCTGGAAGCCGGGATCTTCCTGGATGCCTCCCCTACCGCTTCCACACCATTCCTAGAGTTCTAGATTAAGTAAGGAAAGCTCCGGTGTTCCTAAGGGACGCTAAATAAATAAATAAATGGCGATGTGCCTTGCAGAATATCTCGAAATGAGCAGTAAAAGGGTGTGGCAGTACAGGACCGCTTACGGAGATTCCAGAGAGCTGCCCAGTTATTGCTGCAGAAGTCATCAGGGTGTCCACCCACAATAATTCAAATGACAAAGGGCAAGTGACTGGGGGGCCCGGAGTCATAGGAAATCCGTTGTCCTATACTTGCAACTTTTCCCAAGAATTTCAATTGGAAGGAAGGTGTCTAGAGTTCAAAATTTAATCCATAACACTATAAACAAAATTGTGTGCCTTTACAATAAAGAAGTATGCAGTTTTCTCCCTTTGTATGCTGCAGAGTGAATTTCCTTTGCTTAAATATAAATCATCAAAATTCCCAGTAAGAGGGACTCCCTGGTAAATCCCTATTCCTGTGCCTGCACTTCAGAGATGTCTTTTGCTTGGTATTCTGAATTCTTTGTGGGTTTGGGTTTAATCTGCACCTAGACTTCCTTATTGCTAAGTATTCTTTTACACATTGGCCCTAAAGTTAGATTAGATTGTTTATGGGTTGCCCAGAGATCAAAACAATTGATTTTCAAGAAGAGCTATTAAATGTTGGAGGGTAATTTTTATGAGTACTTTGAAAAAACAGCATTAGAATTTAAGATAAATAAAATAGCCACAAATCCAAAGGGGACAAATGGATTTTTATTTCCTTTTAAAACCTCTTAGCTTTTAAAGACAGTTAACATTTTAAGCCTGCAACTTCATTTGCAATTGGAAGCTTTCTCAGCCTTCACTGCACTTGTTAAAGAAAGTAATTGTTAATGTTTACTCTTCATAATGGAAACCTGGGTAATCACATAATGAGCTTTTAGTGTTACTAGTCATGTTTAGATATTTTTTTGGACCAAGAGAATTTGAGTCCATGTAACCAATTTTTAATTGCTCCATATCTTGACTAGTTTTTTGACCAATTTGGGAAAATCTTTTTCTCTTCTCTGTGGCAGAGCATGGAAGTATTTTGCTTTTATACTTTGGTATATGAAACTCCTGGTAGATTTTATAGAGCCACAACAGACTCAATCTAGGAATTCTTTTCCAAGTAAAGAAAAAATACAGTTAGAGCACTGTGCAATGATTCAAGAATCAGAACTCCAGTCCAGGCCTGTTTAGAAATGAACTTCACCACATTTACAAACACTGGCTCCAAAAGTGTACAAAAGGAAACACGTCAGATTTACTTAGGAACCAAGCAAATCATTTCTCTAAGGAAAAACAGTATTTCTATCTGGTAATTAGGAGTTACTGTTTCATGGAACACATATAGCACTGTATTATACATTTCTACAGAAAAACAGTCAAAGCACTTTTTTAAGGTAGTAAAATATTTAATCTGCATAAATAACTAGTTGGAGTAGTTTTTCATCTTTGGAAACTTTGTCAGGTTTTACAGAAGTAGAGGAGTTTTAATTGCTGTTGCTGCATAGCACCTCTTGTGAAACTGAGTTTTTGTCTTCACTTTGAATGGTTTAACAAACAATTTGGCCACAGAGTAGATTTCTCGGGAAAAAAATCCTCATCCCAAATTTTCTAATTCTCAGGACTGTTTTTTGAACATGCCTTGAGAGAAGTAGGTCATTAATAGTGAAGGAGGACTGGTTTCTACTTTTTAGAAACATAAGGAATTATTTGACTCTGGGCCTGATTGTTGAGTTCTCCATATATACAACTATTATCAACTTAACATGAGAGTTGCAAAGTTGTCTCTTGAATTCAAGTTTATAAAAACTCTGAAGAATGCTTTCCTTCAAAAACACTGTAATTAGTTTGAAAATGAACTGGAAAAGAACATTTACTTCTTTGTGGTAATACTCTGTGAGTTTGGAAATCATAAAATTATGGGATTTTTATATTGCTATGGACAATCAGTATTTTGTAAACTAAAAATCCCTTTAGTTAGCCATTATTATTCTTCATGCTTTTTTCTACTATAATTTTTTTTTTACTTATACCGCTTTTTCATGGCCAAAAATAATTGCAAATACCCCTTTATTTTCTGGGGAATAAGTGCTTAGGGGAAAGTGTCCCTACATACTTCTCCATACTTTCTAGAAATTTCCTACCTTTAAACACCACTAAAGATGCCTCCTGGGCTGACAGCAATGGGAACAGGAACAGGACATTATTAGCTATAAATTATTGGGGAAAAGATAAAACAAGTATCTACAACTCACTTACCTTAATATCATATCTTCCATTATTTGCCAAGCTCCTCTTTTTCACTGTCCTGAAAACTTTGTTGGGTTTGATCCTCACTACTTTCAGATAGAGTAATTCTTACTCAATGCCTTGTTAGTTTAGTAAAAAGAGAAAATCATATGTATGACTTATAAGCAGGCCAACATCTGTATAACAGGATGTTTCAAAGCTGTTTAGATATTGTGTGACTGGACAGAGACAATCATACTCTCAAGGTGGTATATTAAAATATATTGAACTTGTTCATTCTACCTATTAAGAATTTGGAAACCCAGCTGTCTGGTACTATGTAAGTCACTGTAGAAAACCCTAAAAGCACATACAATGCCATGTCTAGACAAAGAGCCTAAAATAAGTACAAATAGCAAAACTCATATAAAAATGGCAGTTAATTGCTAAATTCTGGCACAGACAGTGCTATGATAGAAATAATTGTTGACAGATGTAGTACTAATAATAATCATTGTAATACCTCACATTTATACAGTGCATAGAAGAATACAGAGTAGTTTAGCATAAAACATCTCATTTGTTCTCCATAACAACCTCGGTATTCCCAAGGAAGAGGAGAAGAGGGTAGTCTGGAAGGTTAAAGCGACTTACCCGACATCACACAGCCAATAAGAGGTGGAGCCAGAATTCAAACATAAGCCATTACTTCTAAATAAAATTATTTTTCTAAGGAAAAAAAATTATGCATACTACAAGAATGTATTCCTCAGGTATAAAGACCATATTTAATTTATCTATATTTCTAGCAGCTAATTATATGCCACGTAATTAATGATGAATTTAATTTATTTAGGCAAGGAATGGGAGATGACAACAAAATTAGACTTTCTATGCCTTTAAATTTTGAGACTTATACGAAATTTACCATTGGTATCACCAAATTTTAGAATGGTGAATTGGAAGAATTAAATCTACCTCTAAATAGGCCATATGCCATTCTTTTTACTCAAGATTAAAGACATCCTTGCTCATATAATTTTAGAATATGTTATTGTTATTGATAGGCAGTGTAATGTTGTTTTTAACCTTTAATCCTGAATGATTTTATGTGGTTATATTTTCTATGGCTTTCTATAAAATGCTGTATTTACAAAGGCAACTGCCATTATTTGCCCAGTTGTCTAATAGAGCATTTCAGCCACTGTAGGATGTGGGATCAAGAAACTAGACTATCAGCATCATAAATGTTTTCAGAGGTCATAAGGGAATTTCTAATTCTTGTGGTAGATAAAAAATAGGTGGGGATCCCGTTTTGCTATTTGGTTATATGTGGTTCTTCTTGGGTTTAGCTACCTTTCCTAATATTCTTAAATTTTATTTTCCAGTTTTGTGAGAATGTGAAGATCATTATTCGTGATCAGAGAAGCGTTCTTGCTTCAGCAGTCTTGGGACTGGCATCTATAGTCTGTATGGGCCTGGCATCATACACTACTCTTCCTGCAATTTTTATTCCATTCTGCTTATGGATGGCTGGCTAACTTCATGTCCCCACATCAGTGTGTATCCTGTTTGTAAATAGGTTTATATTTATAGAGCACCAACCAGTATAAAAGCATTGTTGAGAAAAATGTGACCTACAACACTGTGTTCCGGATAAAAATGTGATTAAGAATCACGCAAAGTGCTTACTGTGTAAGCCCAAGAACAAAGGCTTTCTGAATCTTCTCAGGCAGTTCTGTTTTGAAGTACCGTCCAAACCTTGGAAACAGGACAGCTTGTGGTGGAATTCAGCAATACAAGAACACCAGCCCCTAAGATGGTGGCCACAGGAGATTATGTTTTGTCTTGTTTTTTTCCCTCCTGTAGTCACTGATATTCTGTTAGGCTGAACTTGAAGATTGGAAGACTTACTGAATGAGATCACTAACTTTATTGTAAATTTATTATGTTTCATTGAAAACCATTAAACTGAAAGAATTTCCTCCCCTCATTCAGATGAGAACATGTTTTATGATTGCTCAAAAAAAAAAGCTCACAATCTGTTTTCTTCCTGTATTATATATAATCCTAAGTCAAGAATGTTTTATTTTCATTACTTGAAACCAATATTAGCAAAGTTAAATTTTAATTACGTAGTGGCTGACCAGAAAGTGTAGAAATCTGTGTTTTCCTGTAAAAAAGTAGCTACTATAGCATCATTTGAACAATATGGTTTGGCTTTACTTACTACGAAGCCTGGAATTCATTATGTTTTCTCCTTTTATGTGCCACTGTGGTTACTTCAAATTACTCTGAGAGTTAAATGTACATAGGATTAAAGTAATTTGGATATTTGGGGTGTGTATGTGTGTCAAAGAAGTAAACAGATATCCACATACACAAAGCCTGAGACAAATTGTTGATTGCTTCATTATCATACTAATGTGGTTATTATAGAGCATCAGTAGAGGTGTGAATATAAAAGTAAGTTCAATCTATTTTCTTATGTCTTTGAATTTGTAGTATTAATTCGCATAGATGTCATCAGATGGGTTATCTTTTAAAGCATTTACTATTATACTGTGAAGTTTTTAAAAGCTCTCAGATTTGTTTTCTAGTCACTTTTCTCCACGTCATTTCTAATTAAAGCTTATCTCCTTAAAAGAATGCCACAGCAGTATATAAAACCCAAAAAAGTAGGACCAAAGGAAATTAGTGTTTGAAATAATTTTTAAGTGTCTTAGTACTGCCAGTCATATAAGTTTATTTCAGTGAGACAGTTACAATGAAGCAGTGTTAAAACAAGCATTCAAGTACTTTTGCAAAATTACCATATTCTAAAAATGAAGCCACAGGCTAGACTTGCATTTCAGGTATTAAAATGGCTTTCTTAACTATCAAGAATCACAAAATAATGAATCATATTATGAGTGGTAGGGGTAGGGTGGGGTTAACCTGTCAGTGATCCAACGAGAACAAATTTCAAAAGCACATTTTAGGTTAAATGATATGCCCACAACAAATTCAGCTGGAATTTAATAATTAAACTTTAAATAATTTTAATGTTAAATACTTAAAACATTAAATGCAACACCACAAATATTTGTGTTGTATGGGCCTATTCCAACCACTTAAAATTTTCTTAAGTATTTATACATAAAAACGATCACTATGAGAACCATTGTTAGTGGTTTTTTCACTTACTGTTTAGTAACCCTTATAGCAATAGTTTAAATAGATTCCTTTCTTAAAAATATAGTGTCCTCATAAATAATTAACACCCTTTTTGCAAACTTTAATATTGCAGGCAGCAAAATCCACTGTCTGAAATTAAATCTATGTTCAAAGATAATGATCCCTCATTAAATGCCAAGGAAGTTCTTAAGGTTAGAATTAACGTGATTAGCCTTGACTCACTTCATTAAAGCAAGATTCACTTCCTCATTCATTTGAGTGCTCATTATATGCCAGGCACTGATCTGTTGCAATTTCATGGTCTAGAATTAATATTATTATTTTTTAACTAGCTATAATAGGGTGTATATAGTGTTATGGGACATATAGGGGAGGAAGCAATTAAATCTGTAGGAAGAGTGAGAGAAATCTATATTCAGGACATTATGCCAGCATTAAGCTCAGAAATAGCGTGAGCTGAACACTGATGTGTTCAACTGCTTATGGGAAGAGGGAACTGGAAGAAAGGTTTTATTTATTAAATGTTCCACAATACTAGAATTGCTGAACTTAGGAGACAAGGTGTGTTTCCATTTGTTTTGTTGTGCTCTGTTTGGTTAGTTGCTTAACAAGGTAGCATAAGAAGCACATCTTCCTGATTGTGGCTATGGAAGAAACCCTGAGCCATTAATGTGTCTCCTAACTTGAGGCAGTTCATAAATTTCTCTAGGCTTCATCCATTAAGGTTCATCTTTATGATCCTTATATTTCTATTGTATAACGTGTAAAATAATAAGCAAGTAGTGTCTGATGAAGCTTTTTCTGGCTCATTTTGCTCTTTGCCACAGATGAAGGCCAAATAGAACTAGCAGGGGCTAAGATGAATGAATGCAAGTGTAAAGTACCAGGCAGGTGTGAGGGATGAAACGATGAATGAGGCATGGACCTTGTCCTCAAAGTTTATGGCCTACTAGACATAGCTGTATGAAGACTTCAGGTGATTGAGATCCAGATAGAGCTGATTGAAGGCACAGAAAGGAGGTTAGTTTTAACTGATGAGGCCAAAATTATAGGGACCATGTATCAAGACCTGTGAAAGTTACGTGGATATTTTCCAGGAGACAGATTTGGGGCAGGACATTCCACGCATTGGGAACAGCATGAGCAAGTGTGTGCAAATATCCTGCAACATGCTTAGCATGTGGCTGTGATGACTGAAAGCATGAAACTGCACAGGGCATTCAGGCAAGTGCAAGTGATTCAGGGGCTAGAGCACAGCAAGGGTGCTGGGAAAAATGTCAGAAAAGGAAAATAGTGGTCTTGTGTAGTTCAAGAATTCTGGGCTTCATGAACAGGCAGTGGAGATTTGGAGTTCAGAAGGGTAACTTCCAAAAGTATGGAAGAAGGATGGGGGCATGGGGCAAGACTGGACAAAGGGACCTATTAAGATACTAGCTAAGGGCCTCAATCTCTCAAATCCCTGTAATTGTGAGGGTGGAGAGCAAACATGTCAAGGAAGAGTCAGCAGACTTTAGCAAAATCCTTTTATTTGACTCATGAATAACTCTTGGTTAGGGAAGAGTCATGCACCTTTCTTACCTGCCAGAAAGTTGGTTCCTGCAACATAAATTAACTTGATGACTATGTGTATATTGTATACTCCTGATCTTTGCTCTGATAGACGTGTTTCCTTCTAAGGACAAGCACGTAAGCATTGATTTGTTGTTTAAAATTTTTTAATTTTCAGAATATAGATATATTTCTTATTTTTTCCACTTTATTTCATACTATTAATGTCAAATATCAAAAAGGTTTTCTGGTAACATCAAGTTATAGCAATGGCAAAAGTCTTTTGTTGTAGCTGAGAAACATATAAGAAATGGTTGCCAATCTTTGTTTTATATGATATATTTAGAGAGTTTTACCCAACCTAGATCTATCAGCTAAACTAATTTTATATTTGGTACACATGTATGTCAAATAAAATCTGTTTTACATACTGTTCTCTCTTGTCTTTGAATTTTAAATACATAAATGTAAATCACAAATATTTTTTGAGCATAGTAGCCTGAAGAATTTTGCCTCTTCAAGCTTCCTTTACTGAATATAGTTTAATATATTTGAAATTAAAATTTTATGTGGATCTGCCTCCAGACTGATATGATCTATGTTATCTACCTCTTGAAGCCTACCCTGATCATGTAGGAATGGGTTCTGTGTCATATTAAACAACAAATTTCTTCTCTACTCTACAGAATTAAGCAACAACAACAACAAATAATTAGAGCCATGGCATGAACTCTAAACAGTTGACCCTTCAACAACATGGATTTGAAATGCATGAGTGCACTTATACACAGATTCACTGACTGAAAATAAATTATTACTGGGATGCAAAACCCTAGTATACGGAGGGCCAACTCTTCCTACATACATGGTTCTGCAGTGCACACTGCAGGACTTAAGTATGTGCAGATTTGAGTGTACCCAGGGTCCTAGAACCGATCCCCCATGGACACTGAGGGACAACTGTAACTAGGGTTGTAATGCCACCAAGGCAGCCTGCAGCTTCACTTTGGTTGCAATGGGGTGGGGATGGGTTGTGAGTGGGAGCAAGCTCCAGAGCCAGTCTTGAAATGCATTCACAGCAGAGCCAAGGACCATAGAGGTCACTGGATGGAACCCTTAAACACCCAACCACATTTAAAGATGTGGAAAATCAGACATAGGGGTTAAGATGCTTCAGAACCAGATTCAGAACTTGGCTCTAATTTCTTTCCACCATATGGCTCCCAGCAATTGCACTAACTTTCCTCCAATAAATGTATTGATTTCTTGCACACATTCTATGTACCCTAGGCAGGATCACACAAGAATGAGCTAGTTAGTCCTGCGGTTGTTCAGTCTAATGAAAAAGAATGGCAGGATTTAAAAACAATAGCAGGCTTCTGCATGCATCAGAAGAGCAGAGAGACAAGTCGTACCTGTCTGCTGGGGACCAGTGAAGGAGAGGGATGTCATGTCAAAGAAGTCTTCACTGACACTGTAATTTAGTTGTAAAGAATATGATTATTTCAGGTGAAAAAGACCTCCCTTTTCAAGGCTTTTTAGGCACATGGAGCAGTGCATACATAGGCATAGAGTAGGGAACCCACATTACAATCTGGTTACTACAGCTCATTAAGAGCAATCACCTGCGTTCCCATTGTTACTTTGAGAGAAGGGTGCCAATTCTGTTACAAAGAACTCACCATCCTTTTGGGAAAGAACAAATCTGACTCATATGAAGCTGGAGACAAGAGGCAAGATCATGGAGGAATTTTGCACTGTAAAAGTCTGAAATGGAAAAAAAGCACTTCCCACCCAGGCGTGGTGGCTCATGCCTGTGATTCTAGCACTCTGGGAGGCCGAGGCAGGAGGATCGCGCAAGGTCAGGAATTCAAAACCAGCCTGAGCTAGGGTGAGACCCCGTCTCTACTATAAATAGAAAGAAATTAATTGGCCAACTAAAAATATAGACAAAAAATGAGCAGGGCATGGTGGCGCGTGCCTGTAGTCCCAGCTACTCAGGAGGCTGAGGCAGGAGGATCGCTTGAGCCCAGGAGTTTGAGGTTGCTGTGAGCTAGACTGATGCTACGGCACTCTAGCCCCAGCAAAGAGTGAGACTCTGTCTCAAAAAGAAAAAAGAAAAAAAAAAGCTCTTCCCAAACTTTCCAAGTACTTTGGTGAGTATTATGAATGTGCAGTTTTGTGAAAGACGTGAGAAAGTGGGGTGGAATTAGGTTGTGAGAAAAAGCAACATACGTTTTATGGATGGGGGTTCATTTAAGGATACATGGAGAAGTGGGAAGTATAGGAATCATCCCAACAGGTGAATATTCACTGTGCTCTGTTCAGCTCACAACTGCTCTTATGTCCCAACCACAACTCTAATAGTATCTTCTCTTGTTTTAGACCAGGAGTGGGAAAGCTGTGGCCTTGAGGCCACTTGTGGCCTTCTAGGTCCTTAAGTATGATGTTTTGACTAAATCCAAATTTTACAGAATAAATCCTCTGATTTTTATTGATACATTTTTGTTCATCTTTTATATTTTTATTTTATTTTTAAAATGAATGTATTTAAAATGCTAAAGAATAAAAGAAGTTTCAACAAAACAATCTCCCCTGATTGACCACCACAACTGGAATATTAGTAAGCTATAAGGGCTAAATTGATAGCTGCTATGCTCATGATTTAGATCTAAATTCCTTTGTCTGACTGCTGCCACTACCCCACAAGGCTGGTTGGCAAGCGTTTATAGGGGGCGAGTATGCCAGTCTGTTATCACCTCTTGACAACGGTGCACTGTGTTTCTGTTTGAAGTGGAATTTGTGAATAGTTGCACAGCTTGACAGTATTTTTCTTTTTTTTTTTTTTTTTTTTCGATTATGTCAAAGACGACAGAATGCTGAAAGAAAAAAAAAAACACTTTTTAATGAGGACTAGGAATTGCAATATTAAGATGAAAAACAAAAGTAAAGACAATTCTTTTAAGGAGCAATAAGACCTGGAAATAATGCCACTGAAGCAATTTATAAAGTAACTGGAGCAACTTATATACTTGAGGGGAAAAGGGAAGCCATTTGGTGATGCAGAAATAGTGAAAGAATGCCTTGTCAACATTGTAGGATGCTTAGACCCGGATAACGTTTCAAAGCACAAACACTGAAAGAACTGCTTCTTTCAAGAAGAGCTGTAACTGGTCGGCAGCATGAATTGGCCTCTAAGTAAACAGAACAACTTCATGTAAAATTTCAGAAGGAAAAAATATATATATCATTCAATCACTTTGGATGAATCAATTGATACTACTGACTCAGCACAGGTTTTATACTTCAGCCAGGTCATAACACAAGATTTTCTTTGCTACCAAGAGTTTCTACCTTTGGGCACTCTTGTGAACAGAAAACAGGGAATAGATATCTTCAACAACTTTCAAGATAAATGTTATGAAGTTGAACTGAATTAAGTAAATTCAGAGAGTGTCCGTACAGACAGTGCACTTTCCATGACAGGAAAACGTGAAGGGTTTATTGCACAGATAAAAAAAAAAAAACCTTAACAGATCCAGATGCTCTCATTTCTTTCCATTGTATCTTGCAAAAGCTCTGTGCTAAAGCTACTATAGTAAGTGACATGCTACCACAAGTTATAAGGATTGTTAACTATGTTCATGCAAATACAACATGGCATCATCAGCTTCGTAACATGCTAAAGTTGAAGGATGAGGTATTCAGTGTGAATTTGCCATATCATTCTAAAGTGCATTAAGTGTCACAGGACAGGTGTTAGCCAAAATTTTATCTGGGTAGAACAGATAATTTTACGAAGAACAGAATCAGCAATGTAAATTATTGAAAGAAGATTTCTATAGGAATGCATTTCTGTGTGATACCATGTCATGTAAAAAGACTTGAATATTTCTTTGCAAGATAAAACTAAGTCTTTTTATGATATGTGCAAAAAAATCCAAGCATTTAAAAAAAAACCTATCTTTTTTCAAACACTTCTTCAAAAGGAAATTTCGGATGAACATTTTCCCCAGTTAGCAAAGGTCATTGATGAAGAGGATGACAGATGTGAATCATTTGAAGAATACACAGCTGTTATAAGCTTATTAATTGGAGAATACAAGGAAAGGTTCACTGACTTTGAGAATCATGGCATCACACTCAGATTAACATTTCAGCTTCACCTAGTTGGTATGACCAAGGCACCTGATGAACTACAGATGGAATTGATTGAGCTCTCAGCAAATAACATTTTAAAGTCATTGTTGGATGCTAGGAAAGATCCAATTGAAATATGGAAAAATGCAGTAGAATACCCATGCCTTCAGCAATATGCCCAAAAAATGCTTTCTTGCATTTCTACCACTTATTGCTGTGAATCCACATTCCCCTACCTAACCCAAATCAAGATGCCCTTAAGGTCACAAATGACCGATATCCATCTAGAGGATCAACTGAAACTGGGGTCCTCCATGCTGCAACCAAATATTCAAATGCTTTCCAACAAAAAGCAGACACAACAAAGTCATTAAAAAGTTAGTTTAAAATTAACAGTTTCCATTTTTTGAAATTATTAAGTACACAGTAGTTAGATCTTTACAAAATAATGTACATTTTTAAGAATATCTAATTGAAGTTTCTTGAATGTGGCCTTATTTGATTACAGCTAAATTAATTCGGCCTTCCAATACGAAAAGGTTCTTCCACACCCTGTTCGAGACTCTGGAGCTGCTATTTCTTTCCATTGAGTTTATAGAGTCTCATAGGTAGAAATATAGAGGAGACAATTAGAAATTGGAGTCTTACACTGAAGACAGAGTTCAGGGATGAGGATATATGTATATATGAGTCATTATAACGGTGATGGTTGAAGCCAAGGACATGAAGTAGATCATCATGGGAGAGTTAATGAAGAATTTTTTTAAATGTAAGGATGGAGACTAGGGTCACAAACAAATAAGGGGAAGGAAGGAGGAGCAAGAACAGTTCCAGAGGGAGACTGAGGAAAAGTAGTATAAGAGGTTAGAGCAGAGCAGGAGTGATTATGTGAGGAAGCCAAGAAGGAGTGAATTTTAGAAGGTAAGAGTAGGAATAGCAGCAAGATACAGAATGAGATAAGGACTGAATAGTGCCCACACTGGAAATGAGGAGCCTGAGTGGCCACTCATGCTGGGTGAGGGGTGTCAGTGAGGCTGGGGGAAGAAGGCAGAATGTGGGTTGAGCTGTAAATGACAAATGACTATGGGCTTCTCTTTCTAGTAGTTCGATCGGAGAAGAAAGCAAACAGATAAAGTCCAAAGACTCAGAAAACGTAGTGGAATTTCTGACATTTCTTTTTACTTCAGCATGCTTTGGAACAAAATGCACCGTCACCTGCTTTATTACTCATTTAAAAAGCATAAATCACAAGTTAATTTTCGTAATTCTTTTCTGAGAGACAAATACTCTTTTTCGTGTTATTATCAGAATTGCACTTCTCTTTCAGAACTGATTACTATCAGAGGTTCAGTCAAGTCAATGAACATTCCCATTTCTACTAGCTTTGAAAAGAACATATACCCAAATTCAAACTGTAATAGGGTCAGAGGAATTAGGAAGGGGTAGAAATCAAAACAATGCTACACAGGACTCCTGACTCTTAGGTTCTCATTCAAATAGCCTGTTGAGGGAAATTCATTACCATTTCTTCCCTTTCACAGAATGGTGGAGCACAGAGATCAAGACAATGCAGGACTCAGAGTCAAAATCTTGGAAACTTTTTGAGCAGCAGGATCCTATAAATATTTCAGATTCATTACAATTAAAATATTCATTGAAAAAGATAACAGAAGATTAAACCAATCCAAGTGGCTAACATGTCCAATGAAAACTGGACAAAATAATGGTTTATTATCCCTTTGTCATATCCTGACCCAAAACATGTAGCATATGAGACCACTGATCTGGTTCTTGACTGAGTCACCTATCCTTTGAAGAAGAATGCATTAGTATTCCTGGGAAAATCTTACTGTTGAGCCAAACAATGAGCCCAAATTCCGAAATTTATCAGATAAGCAACTCCTCTGCTAAGCCTGGCTCAGCCAGCAGCTTTCCCCAAGGATTTGCTCAGGCAGAAGAGTCAGAGCTTGTTAAACTCTATGTTAGTCCAGACACCTGATCTGACCAGGTGTCTCACTGATGGGTGGAAACCAAAAAGGTAGCAATTGCTACATGGTTGAAGAACATCAAGATTTATTTCCTCTTTGAGCCTCTCCTAACCCACTTCTCTGCACAGCCTCTCCCTACTCAACTCTTTCTCCACTTTGCCTCTGGCAAGTCACAGACGACTGCCTGCTAGGGAATTTAACAATGGCAAATTCATTTCATTTCACACTATGCACGATTTTTCTGGATGGGGACTTAAGGTGACAATAAACTTTGTGGCAATTATGTTTAAAAATGTAAAGGAATTTAAGGCAGAAAGATGGGAGAAAATCTGAAAATGAGATTTAAGGACGTGGATTTGTAGCACCTCAGTATTTAGCTCCTCTGTTACATAAACTACCCAGCAACCCGCAGGGCTCCTGTTGAGGCTGTAGCTGCTGCTGCTGCTGCGTCTCCTTCTATAGCTCAGTCGGATTTCTCCACTTTGCTAGTGCCCGTTCTGACCACTCTGGAACCAAGTGCTATGGGGATCTTTTCTCAAACGAGATTTTTGAGAAAATGCTCATTTTCCATGTATTCACTACACACCAGAGCTGTAGAATTTCCGGGCTTCTGAGGTAGAGAAACAAAGACTTTCTTTTAGAGCAGTGATTCTTAAACTATGGTTCTTTACTTGGTATTGAATCTCAGACTTATCCCCCAAAAGTAAGTCCATTCTTTGGTTTTGCACCAGAACGTGGGAATGGGTGGGGTAGATTAGTTGCAAAGCCTTTTTGTTCCTTCTAATGGGGCAGAAATAAAAGTTTACGTCACGATGTTAGAAGACTACATGGTCTGAACAGGCATGACTGAAAGAACTGTAATCATGGCTTTGCAAGAGAGTGTGGAAGTTTACTCTCTTACAGCGTAGTTAATTAAATATAATTTATAACTTGCTGGTTTCCTCTTTGGTTTTTATTACTCAATGTTTTTTTTTGTTGTTATTATTTTCTTACTGAGGTAAGATTAAGCAATTTTCATTCTCAGAACTTGATCTTTATTTTTTCTGATGTAAAACTTTATGTGTTCATCTTCCCATCGTGTCTAACCTCAGGTGCCTCAGTGTTAAGGGCTTCTGCTCCTGTTCACCTTTTCCATCCAAGGTGAACATGTGCGACATGCAGAGTGAACACACTCTGCAAGAGATCAGAACATGAGAGTGTTAAATTTTATTTAATGAATATACTGAAACTATGAAAAGTTACCACATCCTTGCTGAGTTGATTTATAATCAAACTGTGGTGAAATGGCAATGCTGTCTTGTAGTTACAGTGACTAAGACTGAACATCATACCAGCAGAGGATGGGATCTCAAGTTTCTTTGGGAGCCCAAGGGTAGAGGAGAATCTTCAGGTCATGAATACCTCAGTTTTACCCCAGTAAAGTATCCTCGGTCAGAAGTGGATATTCATGGCAACTTTTGGTATGGTGGTCTACTGAATCAGAGATGACGATTTGTTGAGAGCTAGCAGGTAATAAGGCTAGAGAAGCTTAAACCAAGGCCCATCCAAGTTAGATGCCAAGAATAACATAGACTCCAAGGAAATGCTGTAATGGAACCAGAGTGAAGATCTGATTCTCCTGGCACTTATTCCCAGCTCTGCTCTGGGGTTTCTACATCAATGAATTATTTGCAAGCTCACCAGCTGGTAAGAGTATTCTTCCACATTGCCACCACTGGTAGCTCATTTGGAGGAAACATCTTTGATCCCAAAGTTATCTTAACACCTAGGTACCAGGGCAATTGCTTCACAAAGTAGAAAAGGTCAACTTTTATCCCTTTGCCCTTTTTTAAAATTGCTTGTTTCCTTCTCTACCCAGGCTCAAAGAACTTTTACTGGCAGATATGCTCCTAAGCACAAATTTTGCCTGGTAGAAACGAGACCTGGTGGAGTCAAGGGAGGTCTCCTAAGAACTCAGAAGCTGTGGGGCTCGCTTACCAACAATTCCATATTTGTAGTCAAAGGATTTGGATACATTTTCCTGGCAGGGCAAGCCAGCCAGCTTATTCCCATGGCAGAGTCTTCAGATTCTGCTTCAGTCTTTTCATGCAACTCACATGTATTGAGTGTCCATAATTTGCTAGGCATTGAACTTGGCGGTTGTGTTATAGAGGCGAAAGACAAAAGTTTTACTGTCATGGAAAAGATATGTCGTGACCATAGTGTCATAACTACCTGAGTTGAAAGTGGCCCTAGAAAATATCTAACATGTCAGAATTTATTATTTTATAAAGTGCTTTCACATAAATTTGCTCGTTTAACAGCTGTAACTTCATAAAGCAAAGAAGAAACTGAGCCTATAAATATTAAGTGACTTGGTTTTTCATACAGCCATTTTAACTATTAAGGTAAGTGTTATTCTTGTTTTACAGTCAAGAAAACAGGCTAAACAGGCTAAATGTCTTATTCAAGACCTTATTCAAGATCTTGGCAATGTAACATGAGGACTCATACCTCAGTATTTTTACCCCAAATTCTGTATTATATCACACCACCCTATTGGTAGGGCAACCAAATAAATAAAGTTATTACTTTCTTTCCAAGATCATACTGCTACATTTAGCCAGTGGTTACTTGGCATGAGAAGGCAACATATTTAATTCTATAGTCTTTACCTGTGCTTTTTGGCTATGGACTCTAAAGTTCAATATGCTATAACAGTTCTTAAGATCTTATATTATTATTATTTTTTTTTTTTGAGACAGAGTCTCACTTTATTGCCCAGGCTAGAGTGAGTGCCATGGCATCAGCCTAGCTCACAGCAACCTCAAACTCCTGGGCTCAAGCAATCCTGCTGCCTCAGCCTCCCAAGTAGCTGGGACTACAGGCATGTGCCACCATGCCCGGCTAATTTTTTTTTTTTCTATATATATTAGTTGGCCAATTAATTTCTTTGTATTTATAGTAGAGATAGGGTCTCGCTCTTGCTCAGGCTGGTCTCGAACTCCTGAGCTCAAACGATCCGCCCACCTCGGCCTCCCAGAGAGCTAGGATTACAGGCGTGAGCCACTGCGCCCGGCCAGATCTTATATTCTTATCTAGGGAAGTAATATGGAGAGACAAGGCAGTCCCTGTCCCTGGAACCTAAAAATTAAGCTGATAGAATTGATATGTGGTTTTAGTTTTGTTAAGGTATTTGTTACAGACTGAATATTTGTGTTCCCACCAATACACGTGC